>APFE030261699.1:0-35582 GCA_000404065.3 Pinus taeda
TTGAAAAATGCAGGAGCTACCTTTCAAAGGGCAATGGATATTGCCTTTGCCAAAGAAATCCATGATTTCCTTGTCATCTACTTAGACGACCTCACACCTTTCTCAAAGTATGACCAAGAACATTTGAAACATCTAAGGCAAATATTCATAACTTGTAGGAAATATGGAATTTCCTTAAATCCGAAGAAATCCCTGTTTGGTTTGGAAGAAGGCAAGTTATTGGGTCACATTATTTCAAAAGATGGCATTAAGATTGACCCAGACAAAATACAGGCCATCCTGCAAATGCCCCACCCAAGAAACATCAAAGAATTACAAGCATTCCTAGGGAAGATCAACTTCCTCAGGAGATTCATCCCAAATTTGGCAGAATTGAGCAGATTACTAAACAACATGCTAAAAAAGGATTCAAAATTAAAATGGACAGTGGAAGCAAATCAAGATTTTGAAGGAATAAAATTGGCCCTTACCCAAACTCCAGTCTTAACAAATCCTCAATTTGACAAAGAGTTTATCATTTTCTCTTTTGCTTCCCATCATACCATTGCTGCCATCCTATTACAGAAAGATGACCAAGGAAATGAGAGACCTATTGCATTCTTTAGTAGAGCTCTCAGAGATGCACCCCTAAAATATCAGATCATGGAAAAGCAAGCATATGCCTTGGTCAAAGCCATCAAAGACTTTAGAATCTATATCCTATACTCCCATTTTATAGCTTATGTACCAAGTCCCATTGTCAAAGACATACTCACTCAAGAGAACTTGGAGGGCAGAAGAGGAAAATGGATTGCTAACATCTTAGAATTTGACATTGAAATAAAACCTACAAAACTGATAAAAGGGCAAGGTTTGGCCAAATTAATGTCTGAAACAAATTTCCAAGCCTTGGACATCAACCAACTGGATAGTGAACTGGAGCTGGCGACTCCAAAGATCAGTGTAGCCTTTGAACAATCTCTGTGATATTTTGATATCTGTTATATATTGAAAAACCTGTGTGCTCCCCAAGGATTGTCCATAACTAAATGTAGGTTCTTAAAAATGAAAGCCTCAAGATTTTGTGTAATAGAGGGCAATTTTCTTTGGAAAAACCATGAGGGTATATTACTAAACTGCTTAATTGAGAATGAGGCTAACAATATCATAAAAGAATTTCATGCAGGTGATTGTTGTGGGCACTTGTATTGGAAATCCATTGTGGATAAAATACTAAGGGCTGGCTACTATTGGCCCACTTTGTTCCCTGATGTCAAAAATTTCACTACCTCATGCCATAAGTGCCAAATATTTGAGGGAAAGAGAAAATTACTGCCACTCCCTTTAAGGCCTATTGCAACAGAGAGACCTTTTCAGCAGTGGGGTTTGGATTTCATTGGGGAAATTCATCCCTCATCCTCAGGCCAACATAGATGGATCCTCACAGCCACAGACTACTTCACAAAATGGATAGAGGCCATCCCATGTAGACAGGCAAATGATTCAGTAATCATTCAATTTTTGGAGAACAACATATTGTCTAGATTTGGTTGCCCCAACAAGATAATAACAGACAACGCTGCTGCTTTTAGATCCAAGAAAATGGTGAATTTCTGCCACAGATTTCATATTACTTTGGGTCATTCCACCGCATACTACCCTCAAGGAAATGGCCTAGCTGAATCCTCAAATAAAAGCCTGATAAAAATCATCAAGAAGGTGTTGGAAGAAAATAAGAAGAATTGGCATAAGAAACTTTTGAATGCCTTATGGGCAGATAGGCTAACAACCAAGAGATCCATTGGTGTCAGCCCATATGAGTTAGTCTATGGATTAGAAGCCAAATTTCCTTCATCACTAGGGGTTCCTGTTATGAAACTTCTTCAAGAAATTCAAGCTGAGCCCAATGACATACAAAGAAGGGTCAATCAGATAATATGTTTACAGCAAACCAGAGACCAAGTTTATAGCAGAGTACAAATTCTCCAAGAAAAGTTAAAGAAAGCTTTTGATAGAAGGACTAAGGCTGAAGATTTCAGCGTAGGTGACAAAGTCCTCAAGTGGGATTCAAGAAGGGAAGATAAAGGGAAACATGGAAATTTTGATTCTCTTTGGAGAGGACCATTTATTATCCAAGCAGTGCAAGGAAACAACACCTACTTCCAAAAAAAATTGGATGAAACTGACTTAAATGAAGGTCCTGTCAATGGGAGGATGTTGAAGCATTATTTTGACTACTTTCCATGCATATAGTAGGGTCTTTTCTCATGTACATAATCAGTTGTATATATTTTCTTTCAGCATACAAATAGTTCAGTTCAAAATATTGTTGTAAATAAGCAGAAAAGAGCTTTATATTCTAGAAGTTCCACGTAGATGATAGCCTCCAGTTTTGAAGTACAAAGAGAAAGTTTTCAAGTTTTTGGTAGGAGCAGTCAAGGGGCAAGGCATTCTGACCTGCTGTTCTTGGTCTTTCAAAAGAAAAACCATCCCCAAGTGGAGCCACTGTTAGCTACCTATACCAATAGGTTTCATTTTTCATGATTGGCAGGGGAAGTGCCAATATGATCTACTTTGATGATACAAAGATCTCATATTTTTTGTAGAGGAAGTATACCTACATTTGGTTGATCCTGCCCTATTTTAGAATGGGTGATCCAACAGCCTAAGCTGGGTCATGCCATGTTTCAATTTTTGTTGTAGATTAGAGAAAGAAACCTGTCCAAATAGCTCAATCTTGGCAGGCAAAGTAGATAGGTAGAGAAAGAATGGTCCCAACTGTTTAATCTGGGGCCTTGGAAGCAATAAGGGTAGCTTTAGATAGAAAATAAAAAGAAAGCCAAAAGAAAAGAAAAGGCACAAAAGGGTTTTGCAAATCTAAGTGCACCCTCCTTGGAGTAACAAAAAATGCTAGGCAATAGAGTGGGTAGGCAGAGGGGGTTGCAGAAAGCATGGTTTAGGGCATTTCACTGGCCTAAAGCAAAGGTAAAAACATGGTGCCAGTACAAATGGCCTATTTGCAGCAGTCTTACAGAAACTTAATGGAGCATGTCTAACTTCCAAATCACCCCCTATCAAATTCATGACTAACATCCCTATGCCACCCATGTTCACAAAGAAAGTCAAAGTCTTTTGTTGGTTCTAGTTTCTTTAAGAGCCACATTTCTTGTACAAATATTATTTTCATTTTGATCTACTTCCTAAAAACTAAGTTTATTTCATATAAACAAAACTTAGTATTCTACCTCCCTCATCCACCCCTTTTCATCCATATTAACTACTAACCTATCATTATGTAACTCCTTATACCCCTATTCCCCTATTACTATGTAAAACTTGGCAAAAAACCCAAAAAATCTAAGTATCCCCTTCCCCGAGCATTATAGCTCTATGTATGACTTTGACGGTCTTCAAGTGCTAGAAAATTTAAGCGCAACCCAAAGAGTGCTAAATAATTAATTCTGGGATTAATTCGAGATTTGCTCGGATTAATAGCCTTAAACCCACTTTGTAAATGAACCTTTGGAAAAACCCACTTTTTCCAAAGTTCCGCCAGGCACGAATTTCATAAAAAATTATATTTTATCCTTCCCCGCAGTCTGTATTACCCGCGCATCTTATCGATCCGTCGACCGTCGGATCTGGCCCTTCCCATCCGACGGCCCACATGATATCGTACGGGCATCCGCAACCGAAAGATACCTTCCGAGAAACTATCAGAGGGTGATGTCAAGCCTCTGCCACGCATCACCCCTAGATTTTCTCGGGTCGTCTTCTGAAAATACTGCGACCGTACAGAAGGCGGTCCGAGAAAACCCACTTACCGCTCAACTATACCGCCTGCCCACGCCAACGCCATGCCCACCCACGTCACTTCCACCCGGCGCCCTGTCAGTACCCTCACCCGCCAGCGCTCCGACGTATTTGCCACTTGTGCAATCCCCGTGGACTGCCCAAAGACTGCCACGTCACCCGGTGACATCATGCTAACATCACCGACCTGAACCCCACCTAATGACGTCATGCTGACGTCATCCAAAAAGTGCGCTAATACCCAAAAAGTCCATATTTTAGCCAATTTTCATGTTTTTTCTCACTTTTGCAAACTGAACTATTGCTCACCTCTGCATGTAATTTTCGACCACCTGTCGCCAACCTGCAAAAATCAACCTGAAGGACGCTGCCGCCTCCCACCTTCCTGCATTTGCGACCATTGCAGGCAATTCACCAGGTATTTACCCAAAGCATCCCCTCAGAGCTTGCTTCTGTCCATAATTCTACAGCACTCAATTAACAAGAGTAATACAACCTGTATTTACCAACAAATTCCCGGTAGACCAGTGCTCATTCACAGTTGCAGGTTCGAAATTCGCTCACCGAACCCATATACAGTCACCTTTTCCTAAATTCCCACTCTGTCCGTGCATTCATGGACTAAAAACCTAAAAGGCATAATTCACTGGAAAAATAGAGTTGCCAGTCCCCGCAGTCCCTAAATTAACTCCCTTTGAGCATTCTACGCCATTTGTCACCACAGTTGCCTCATTTACCCTTACAATTGGCTTTACTTCTGTAATATTAGCCCTCTGTGTTCTCCTACCCATTGAAGCCAGTTTCAGCACAAAATCACAAGTACTACCCAGCCATGGAAACACCAGTAGCCCTGAATGTTCAGCCTCTGAACGCCCCACACAGAGAGCTAGAGTGGAAGGCCCTGGGTGATAGAGATTACCAGATGTTAGACTACATGTCCATGACAGCCAAATTCAATATTCACCTGTTGAATGAGTTAAAGGCCCAATATCTCAGTGGGGCTGATACCTAGGAATGGGACTCCCACTACCATTTACAACCTTCCTCAAGTCAATGTCCTCCCAGACTTGATAAATCAATGCAGGTCTAGCTATGACCCCTGTCAGAGAGCCGTTCTCAGCCCCTCAGGCTCAGTATTGTTCCATATCACCCCGGAGACCATCAATGAAATGCTGCACTTTCACACTACAAAGCCCCTAACCCCTCTCTCCATCCATGACTTAATTATGAAAGGGGGCAAGCTGTCCAGTGCTCAGATTGCTAGGATTAGTCAGTTTTTTATCCAGCCACAATTTGAAGCTATGAGCACCACCCTTCCTATAGCTTATCAGTATCTCAATGAGCTGGGAAAAATGCTGGTGGATTTGATCAGTTACATCCTGGGTTATGGGTCATATGAGGATGTGGATGAAACCATTATGGCCATGCTGTCCATTTTCTCCCCAGGAATGCCTCCTGCCGTGCATTATGATTTTGCCACTTTTATTGCCAATAACATTCATGAGCAATTAATGAATCTAGAAATGGAAAAGGTGTTTAAATGCACCAGGTACATATATCATTTATTCTTGTTTTATCAGCTTGAGGCCTTCCCTGTCCCTCTCAAAAAGCTAGATGCCCAGGGAAGCCCAAGGTCTGTTGTGTTTTGGTCTTTAGTCTGTCACCTTTGAGCCTATTCACCTTACACCTACTGTGAATTCATTGACCTTTTCATCCATCCAGCCATGACCTTGTTATTGGGTGTCCCTCCTCCCAGATTGACAGAGGAAATGCAAAGAATCCTTCACCTCTCAAAGGCCTACAGCATTGGTGATTGGTACTTTTACCAACACCACACAGTAATCATAATATATGGCTGTGAGTTGAGTCCTTATAGGCTGTCAAGATATGTCCCTATGAGACTCTTTTCCCTAGAGTACTTTAGGCGGTTTGGAAATGCAGACTTTGTCCATTTCCAAAGCAAAAATAAAAAGGTGCAACTAAAGGTGAGAAATCAGCTAGGCCCTTTTCTGTACAATAAAAGGGAGGGAGGATGGAAGGAAGTTGACCTGATCCTAGAGACCCTTAGACTATAAACGAACTTCAAATGGGTGCCTTATGAACCCAACCACTTCATTTCCCTCAGGAGGATAAAATACAAATTGGGTGGCTACGCTCACGTTAAATTGCCTCATATTAAGCAGTATGCCAATACTTTAAGCTGGAAAGAGGGCACCCTAGAAGAGCCCATTGGTAGAGAGAAAATGCTACAAAGAGAGGCAAGGAATCTTGAAAAAGAGGCTGACTTGGAAACTTGTGGGCAGGTTTCCTCCTCCTGTCAAAGGCAAATTGGAGCAGCTGCCTCATATTCCACAGCCCAGAAGCAAGCAGCATGAATTGCCCAACAAGAATCAAGCAAATATAAAGGCAAGCAGGTGGATCAGGAACAGCCAACTCCTAGGACAAAGCAGCAAATAGAACAACAAGTAGAAAATGAGGTTGAACAACAAGAAGAACATCAAGAAGAGGGGCAACCTATGCAGCAAGAGAAAATGGGTGAAGCCCCAACACCTACTGAGCAACAGGCTCAAGAGAAAATGCCTTTTGGGCAAGAAAAGACAGTGGAGGCCTCAGTGCTTCAAACTCCACAAAAGGAGGAAAAGGGAAAGAAGAGGGACAGAGAATACGAGACTCCCCTCACCACGTCAACAAATCAAGGGGAGAAAAGGCAGAGATTAAATCCCCTCTCTGAGGAAGAAATGCCTATTGGGCAATCGTTGGGAATGGGCCCACCAAGTATGGAGGCATCTTCCAGTTCCTTTCAGCAGGAACAAGAAAGAACTATTGGAGGAGAGGTTAGCTCCTGAAGTTATCAAAGGAGAGCAGAGGCAGGCATCAAGCAACAGTTTATTGATATCAAGAGGAGAAATGAGCCACTCAGGCTCCAAATCTACAACCAGTTGCTGAAGATGGCCCCTACCAATCAACAAAGGCTTATGTCAGCCTATGACATCACAGAAGGAAAAATGAACATGAGTCATTTCATGCCCACCATGATGTAGCCATAGTCAGCTACAGACTATATAAGAACCAACCTTGAGGTTCTTGCAAAGGAAATCCACCCTATGGACCAAATAGAGCTTCACAAGCAAATGGGTGAGATGGTCTATGCAACATTGGCAGACAAAACAATGTTGGCTAATAGGTTGGAAAACAGCCTAAATAATACAGCTGCCCAACTTGAGTTAGAGAAGGTATCCTCCCAGGCCAAAGACAACAGGATCAAGTCTTTGGAGGATATAATTATAGAGCTTGGGTATGACCCCAAGGATTCAAAGGCCATACAATCACTGCTGAAGATAAGAGATGCAGACCTTGCAGCTCTAAGAAAGAAGGTGAAGCTCCCGGCAACCATTCACCCCCAAACAGATGAGGTTGCTCAGCAGAGGCAAGACCAGGAGGTAGCTACATTGCTGGTAGCACTGCACAAGTAGCTAGCGCAGACAGAAGGGAAGCTGGAGGACACAGAGGTTGCACTGCAGGCAGCCCTGCAGCAGAAAGAGGGAGGCCAAACTTCTCAGCCCCCTCCAGAGGTATAAACCTTGAGGAGCCCCCAAAGACTACTACTCCTCCCACAGAACCGGCAGCACCATCAACATCAATAGCAGCACCAGCACCAACTACAGAGCAGGCTCCGAGCCTTGACATGCAAAAATTCATGAGTGAGATCCAGGCCCTCGAAGCCCAGATGACAGAACTGAATGGAGCCAAGGAGAATTTGGCCAAGCTGAATGAGAAATATGACAAATACAAGCAGAATGTGGCTGAGAAAGGGAGAAAAATAAAAGCTCTCAAAGAAAAGATAAAGGAGCTGGAGAAAGAGCTCACCCTTGACAAAGTGGTGGCTGAGATCAGGATAGTTTTGTGGACCCACATTGGCCAATGAGTAACGGATCTATGGCAATACATTGAAACTATCCATGAGCAAATGGAGCTCATAGGCAAAGCACAAAAGGAAGTCCATAGAGCAAGGGCATCTCTAGGCAGTATGCCTGAGATAGCCAGCAGAATGATTAATGTGCTTAATAACCGGACAGGTCCTCTGCTGGCAGCAATTGGGATCTCCAACAGGACAGAAACTATCCAGCTAATAAAGAGGGTCCTCACACTGAAAAGCCTAGTTCATACATTGGATAGAAGAAGCCAAGACATGCAAACAGAGGTCAACAAGTTCATGGACAAGTTTGCAACATTACAGGGCAGAGGTCTTCCTAGCTTGCTCAACAGTGCAGGGAAACTTCTATCACATGAGGTTTATGCAAAAAGGGTGAACACATTTTCCACCAATCAGATCAGTCAAGGACCAAGCATCTCACAGGTAACAGGGCCAGCATCTGGGAAAAGTCTCTATGACAGAATAGAGAATTTGTTTTTTATTATGAATGAGATCAGCCATTTATTTGAAGTGCCTCCGAACTTCTAAAAATACACAGAGGCAGATGAGACCTTAGATGCAATTTGGAGGCATCAATTGCCTACACAGGAATGGTGGACCTCAATGATATAGTTATTATTATAAGCAGGGGGTTTTCATCAAAGTTTTGTCATCAAAATATATAAGTCATCATATTCGGAAAGTATGATGCATATACTATGACTGGAAAAGGTGGAATGAGCCAACTCAGCAGGAAGATTCGGCCACCAAAAGCAACAATGACAGCTATAGGTAATAGGGCCGAGAAAGCTACAGCATGACAAAGTATAAAGACACATCATTCACATCATTCAGCATTAAAGCAGAACGCTCCACCGAGTCAGTCTCCTCCAAAGGTCAAGAAAAGTCCTGACAGCATTAAAGACCATTTATCTTACATTTAGAGTAGCAATAACTTTCTTATCTACTATTTTGTAAAGTTGGTGAGCCTAGTTAATCTATCAACTGACTCAGCATTCAGATATTTTGTAAAGCCTATTGTATATATTCCCCCTCGCACAAACTTTCAAGGGGTTTGTTTTTGTTGTTCTCTTATGAAGAAATGAGAACTCGGCTGTAACTTTCAGAAGGATGTTATAAATAAAGCTTGGAGTTTACAGGAACTGAGTCTTACTGGTGCATGCTGTGATTGGAACCATTGAATGCTACAGGATTCTAGTGCTATGACTTAATATAATAAGTGTTTCTCTATCTCTGTTAATGTTCTGTTATTTGTTTTAACTCATGACTCTCACATGTTGTTCTAAATCTAGAAAAGAAAGAAAAAGAATAGCTCAGGATTTGTCCATGGAGACACCCTGATCTCAATCTATCTTCACTCTAAATGTTTTTCTATAGCTTCAGCTGTTTAAATTGGAATTCTTAACTGCTCCAATAAGCCCTGGATATCTCACAGTCACTATTTAGTAATTCATTTACGCTACCAAGTAGAAATTGTTGTTCAAAATTGGTATCACACTGTCTATAACTCCACTTCCCATTGTTTCACTCACTAATCGGAAAATTATATTAACAATAGCCATCTAGCCTTGCATCAAAACATTCTCCATCACAGGCACCAGAACTATCTCACATTTCTGACTCCGTATGCCTAATGTATTAGCATCTTCTCCACTCTTCATGCCCTTCTTACAACAAAAGTTCACCAACCAAAGTCTCAAACAGGAAACTGAAACTTTTAACTAGCCTAAAATCTTCACAACGCATATTTGAAACTTAAATAAAGAGCCCTCTCTGATTATAGATAGGCTAGGATCTATAATACAAAGGGTTGTTAGTGGTTACCCCGACCGTATTCCCTTGGGAGTCATGGGGAACAACCTGGGTGTTAACATGCTCTGGAGATAGAATCTATGGATATTTTTCAAACATGATGGAGACTTGGACCTATAGGGATTTTGAAGGCTCCTACAGGAATGTGTGTTCCTTGGAGTAGTCACAAAATCTCCTCATACTCATGATTTTACTTGTCATAGCCTTAAAAAAAAATTGATAATTCAGAGGGAAGTTGGTGGTGATAATGGAGAGGTTTCTACATGTGACTAATAGGGGAAAGTGAGAATGTTGCAATGTTTTGAGTGAAAAGTAAGAGACAATGAATGGAACAATTGAAGGTCACAAGTATTGATGAAGTGTATGAATTTTATGAAGCCTTAGGTACCTTCCTCTATTGTAGGTTAAGAAAAATTAAGACCTATTTCATTTCTATTCATTCCATGGAATCATGTAGCATTACAAGGTCTTTCTAAAACCACTCAGGGAAGTCAGGAAAAGCAAATGGGAAAGAGTTAGGAATTATTGGTGGAAGCTTGTGAATAGTTTGGTAATGGATGAAAAGGGAGTGGAGAGGCTTCCTGGTTTTCTTAAAGGTGAATTTTCTTTTGATTACAAGTTGTACAATCTATATTGCTTGTCGATTTTCTATTTTACATGCACATTCATTATATTGAGTAAAATAATATTTCTTTTGCATCATATTTCTTTTTCACTATTTTTATTCTCCCTTTTCAACTCTTTTTAGGCCCATAGCTTCCTCATCTAGGTTTTAAACTTTAGTGGATCTGCCCCAAGTGCCTCAAGGGATGTTTTCACCTCAGGACCTTTTATTACTTCTATTTTTTTCTTTTCCTTAGGTTAACATGATACCTCAGGATGGGTTTAAGAAAATTATCCTTCCACAAATGCATCAAGTAAGGTTTTCACATGAGTTTTTTTCTTTCATTTTACTTTTACTTTAATTTTTTATTTTTATTTTGTATTTTTCCTTTATTGATAAGAGGATGAATGGATTTTGAGCCCTAGGGATCTCAATGTCATTCGCCTCCCTACATATTGAATCAATAAACTCAACCCTCGTGAGAGGCTTCTTATAGAACTTTAACCTATATCCATTCAGTAGAAGTGGGATTTAACAGTCATTAATTGTCTCAATTTAAATTGAGCAATTATCATGAGATTTTTTGACTAGATAAGGTCCCAATCATATGGTCATCATTTTTCCTATAAAATATTTGAACCTAGAGTCATACAATAGGGCACAATCACCCTATTGGAAGGCTCTAGTCTTGATATGTTTATCATGGAAAACTTTTCTTTGTAATTGAACCACTACAACGTGTGTTAGAGATTGTAGGCTATGCTCATCAAGTGTGTTTATTTGATGCAGTCTCTCTTCTTGTTCCTTTTTGAGATCCATATCAAGTTTGATGCCATTCTTAACATATTGCACTCAAACTCAATAGATATAAATGCCTTATTTCCATATACCAACTCAAAGAGGTTGAACCTAGTGGCGGTATTCCAAGTGGTGTTGTAGGCATAAGTGGCATACAAAAGCCTTTCTACACAATATCTCATGTTGTTAATATCTACCTTAGTGAGAGTGCTTTGCAAGACTATGTTACTCACCTCCACTTTCCCATTTTATTGAGGGTGATATGCGGTATATTTCATATTTCTAATATAATTTTGCCTCAGGATCCATCTATCATATAGGAAGTGAAGTGAGAACCTTGTTTTATCATCATTTCTCTTTGAAAACCAAATTTGTTGAATATTGTTTACATTAATAATTCAACTAAAGTTTACTATGTTGTTTCCTTTACTACTCTCACCTTAGTCCACTTGGTTAAATAATCTATTCACACAATGATGTACTTATTTTTTCTAAATGGAGGATGTATAGGGCCAATGAATTCCATGCCTCACTTATCAAATAACTCAAAAGTCACCTAAGGTTGTAAAGGCATCTCATCCCTCTGAATAGGTTTCCCCATCCTCTGACATTCATAATAACATGCGATGTATCTTTGAGCATCATGGTGAAGGGTATGCTGGTATTATATTACATGAATAATCTTGTACATTGTCCTCTTAGAAGAAAAATGCCCCCCATAAGGTATATCATGACAAGCTTAGAGAATGTCATAAACTTGATCTTTCCTCACACATCTTCTCAAGATATGATCATGCCCCAAATTGAAGAGGTTAGCACCAATCCATGTATAAGGAGCACTCTTCCTGACAATATTTATTTTCTCCTTTGAAGATAAACATGGGGGAAATTGGCCAACAACTAAGAATTTTACTATGTCAGAAAACCATGAAGACAATAATGATATGGTAAAAGGGTGCTAATCAATGTGTTTGTCATACACTGTCTCTTCATCCTATGTAGACAAGTTTAGTTTAGATAGAAAATATGCAACAAAATTTTCTTTTCTTGGTTTGTGAATAGTTGTTAAGTAAAATATTTTATTAGCAATAACCATCTAATCATTCAAGAATTTACATCGGGTTTTTTGAGAAAATACTTAATTTTTGCATGGCCAATATGCAAAAGGGCCTCATATCTAGTATTGTAGTTCCTAAATTTATTCAAAGAATGTATAACATCTAAAATCTATATTTTGGTAACTACACAATTAAGCTCATATTTGGTCAAGTTCTATCTAGTGAAATAGATGGCAGACGAAAAGTTTCCCTAGTGCTACTGTAAATTATTTGTTTGATGCATTTGTGTGGATGTGGAAGGACAAGGCCCGATTTGGGGCTCTAAGGACAGGTGTCATTTTCAATTTATCTTTGGTATACTTAAAATCCTTTTGACAAGGATCTATCCAACATAATTTTGTATCTTTTTTTATTAGAAAAAACAAAGTTGAATAAATCTTGTACAAATCCTTAATGAATCTTATATAGTACCCAACAAGTCCTAAAAGGCTCCTAATAACTTTCTATTTTTTTGGAACATTAACCTCTCTAATGATCTCTATTTTATTGTGATAAACCTGAATTCTATCCTTAGAGAGAAAGTGCCCTAAAAGAATCCCCTTATTCATAAAAAGTTGGCACTTTTTAGGGCTCAAGGAGAGATTCATGTCTATACATATTTCCAAAACTTTGTATAGGTTGGAGAGATATTCTTGGAAAGAATCTCCATAAGGTGTGTAATCATCCATATAGTCCTATACTGAGTCACGTACAAGGTCAGAAAAAATTCTCAATACATCCCTTTGGAATATGGGAGGGAAGTTACATAGGCTGAATGGAAGATCCCTACACGTAGAGGTTTCTTATGGGAAAGTGAAAGTGGTCTCATCCTAGGCTTCAAGACCAATTTGGATATGATTATGCCCACTAAATCGATCTAGAAATGTAAAAGACTTGTTCCCTACAAGAACATACAAGACTTGGTCAATAAAAGACATTGAAGGGAAAATGATGTTTTTTCATGGATTTATTAATTCTCTATAATTAATGGAGAATCTCCATTTTCCATTCTTCTTAGGTAAAATTAATAAGTGGGGCACCCATTCACTATTTGAAATTGGATAGATAAAACCTGCATCTAATAAATTATGTAATTCTTATTTTACAATCTCTTTCAGTGTAGGGTTCATTCTTATCTTACGTTGGTGAATAGATTTGGGGTCCTCTTTGATGTATATATGATGAGTTAATATAGAGCTGTGGAATCCCCTCATTTCCTCGTAACTTCATGCAAAGGCATTGATATTATGACTCAAAACAATGAGCATTGTTTCTTTCTAATTGGTTGAAAGAAAAGAGATGAATTTTAGATTTTTGGAGTGGTTGGTTTCTATGGTTTTCACATTTCTATTTTTGGAACTAACCATGATTATATATCCCCATGAATTATCCTAAGAGAAGATAGATTTCCCTGTATATTATTATTTTAAGACGTTAATATTCATGGTAATGGGATATTTATTATGCAGAAATTTGTTAATTGGATTGTGTTCATATATTTTCCTACTACCATTGGTGGTTTCTAATGTATATATTGGGTAGGGTGATGAATGATAAAGTTCTGCTTTTTCTCCCTCTTCTACCCACCTTGGAAAATCTTGCTCAATGAGAGGCTAAGAAAGAGGATATAATATAAGTTGTTTTTCTGACAATCCATTTGTGACTATCATATTGCAAGCCCTACAACTAATGTAGCCATCAAAAGTGCCCAACCAGGGTCTTTTTGGCTGAACCCTAAACATTTTCTTTTTGGCTAAAGAACAAGGAAATCTATAGCATGCTACTAGGAAACAAATGAAAACCATGAAATCTTCAATGAAGACTTTTAGTGCTACTGTGGATCTATCAACAAGTTGTAATATAATGGTGGTTTTCCTTAGGGATCCTTGGACATTAAACTTAAGCGTAGTCTCCCTGGCCATGACATTCAATGTACCCCCCAAGTCAATGAGGGTGTTGGGGACTAAAATATATCTTATGTGCACATTTATTACCAGTTCGCTAGAGTCTATATACTTTGGGATGATGGTCTTCCCAAGAATAAGATTATAAAATTATCTTATATAGTTAATAGTAGGGGAATCTCCTTCTCTCCTTCGTAACCTCCTAAGAAATTCCCATTTGATGAATCTTTTGTTTATGGGAACACCTTTGATGGCTTGCAAGATGTGAATTTTGACATAGATTTTTTTAGTTCTCCCAAAATTTTAGCTTCTTCTCAGGTGTATGTTTTAGGAGGGATCAAACTTTTAGGATATGGAGATTTATTGGCTTGAGACGTAGGATCCCCATTCTCTTCTTCAATACTTTCCATTGGAGAAGGTGCGATAATTATGCAGTATTTTGGCTTATGGGGGCCTAAACTAGGTTTAGAGTTACTTAGCCAAACAAATCCCTACACTACTGGCCCTTTTAGCATCAGCCCATGGAGCGTGGAAGGAAGTCTCACCCGAAGCAGTATGGGCTACTGGCCCTTTTAGCATCAGCCCATGGAGCGTGGAAGGAAGTCTCACCCGAAGCAGTATGGGGGGATGCGGGAACCGAGTTTCTGTACCATTGAGATGGATGTGATGTTAGTTTAGTCCAACTAACCTGCCTTCACGCAAGTCACTCTACGCAGGGTTCTACCCTTTTGTACCTTCGAGATTTGTTATAATTGGAATTCGCACAGCCCTGACCAGGGGCTAAAGTCCTTTTGTGCTGCTAAGGCAACGAACTGCGACATCTCCTAAACTACGCCAAGTATCTTACTTGTCTTATTAACAGGTCTTGATTATCTTCACCTAAATAGATATTCTATGTTGCATTCACTTCACCAATACAATTACACACATTCGCGCATCATATAAGCATTAAAAGTGAAATTCGTACCCAATATAACAGATGCATAAAATAGGAAATAGAGACACAGAATTGATAGAAACTTCTCTCTATTAATACTTGCTCTGTTTACAGACTCGACTCACCCTGCACACTCAGCTGTAGGGGTCTGTGCACTTAGCTACTGACTACTAGGCCTCTGCACACTCAGCTGCAGAGCCTCTTCCTACGCTATGACCCAAAACTAGAATTTACACTTCAAAACTATCTTGCATACATCATATCTTTTCCATATTGTGATCTTCTTAGTTGCCTTAACTACTTAGAGCTTCACTCTATTTATAGAATTCGATGTTCTGTGGACAATGGGTAGATATTCTACAGCTGACATTACATTATCAAAATTAAGGGCGAGTAACCCTATGACTCTTTAACAAACTACCTGCTCCGTGCCCACAAAATGCGGAGTCTTTACATTGGAATTACAAAACTAATGAAAATATGGGCTCTAAGCCCCAAAACTTCCCTTGGGGGATCCCATGGTCAACATGGCCCCAACACAAACACCCTGACTTGACCTCGAGTCACTCTTTAGAGCAGATATCTTTGTGTGAAGACCTCCAAACTCTGATTGGATCACACCAAGTTCAGCAGTGCACTGAGTGGCTTCCTGCTGAACTTCCTCTATGTGTTGTTCAGTGACTGTTATCATCAAACTGCTACCCTGAATCCTTTCCTATGTTTCTTGTAGCTACGTGAGATTTTCTTCAATGGAGGCTGTAATTCTATATCCCTCATTAATCCACAACTATAGGCGTGCTTTCAAAATTGCTTCCTTATGCTGAGCAGCATCCACCTATTCCTTGAGCACCTTTTCCTGCTGCATCCTTGTGAGCCTTTGTGTAAGGGAAACCGTCTTCACAATTCCTTTTACCTCATCATATCTCTGTTGCATCTCGTGCCCTCTGTCTCTAGGTGCTCTATGTTTGGGTCCTCTTGTAGGGTGGTGAGGACCTCGAATGACTGCTTGAACAGTTTCCCGTAGTATATCACTACACTTTTAACTGTAGCCATTACTATTCTGATCGCGATGATGTGTTGTTCCTTAACCTCCGACAGAGTTGAAGGCTATGCTTTCAACTATAGTTTTGTTATTTTAAGGCTCAGCTCCAACTGAACCCTGGCCATTTCTACTCTAGCATCGCATACCCCTACTACTAACTTTCGAACACGCACATCCATCGGTTCCTCTGATTGGATGGCCAATTTCGAGACCATCTGGCAAGCTTCCACCACCACCTGCATTATCTGTCCATTCTACGCCACTACCTCATTACACTACAAGCTCAACTGTTCAATGTTGAAGCATTGCTCGATCATTACCTGTAGCGCGTGACTCTCCCTGGCACATAGTTCTGCATTGACTCCATCTTGCAAAATATAGAGAGATTCTCGAGGGAGTGCAACCATGTTTAACCTGATGCCTTTCAAGCTTTTGACCATAGGCCAGTCGGCCTCAATTTGTGTAATGAGTGCTCCATCTGGTAGCACTATTGTGTTGATCATCCTGGTGCACAACATTTCCTTGGCCGTGGATGTGCCGATTGCGAGGCTAGTTGACACTGTGCTAGCCTGCAGAGTGCGCACTTCCAAATCCTATATTTGCATCTAGAGAGCCCTTAATCCCATTTTGTGTTGCTCATCAAACTACTAGAGGGCCTCCAGGGTGATGTCCCTCGCCAATATCATGCAAGTCTCCTTTAGTAAGGGTGATAGGGTCAAAAGATGTTTTGGAGGCCTTTGTCTTCTTTCACGACCCTACCTACTCTCTTCAGCGTAGATGTTTTAGCTAGGTGGATGTTCTCTGTAGGTCTGTGCTACCTTGTTCTATGTCTATTTTTGGCTCGGGCAAAGGCAACTTTTGTCCTTCGCGCTCTTCTTCTGTTGTCTTCTGTTGTTCCTTAGCCAACTTCATAGTGTCGCGCGCTACCTAGGCCTTAGCCACTGCTTCTTCCTTCCTGCATTTTTCCACCAGTTGTGCCATCTGCATTTTCATTTCTTCCTTCTTCTGCTATGTGACAGACTTCTTTGCTTCCATCGTGGAGCTAGCTGGAGTGTGCCACTCCGGTGGCCAAGTCTCAAGGACCACAAAAATTACATCGTCGGTGGCTAAGTAAGGTAGCTCATTCCACATCTTAGTAGGGTCCTTCCATGCCCTGATGAAGACATGGTAGAAGTCTTCTTTGAACTCCATGAAGCTCTGTAGACTATTGTAGACCATGTGTGATAACCGCGGCTTGTGATGAATCCCCATTTTGATGTTCATCTCCATGAGCACCCAAAATATCTTTCTCTCCCTTATCCTTTGTGCGTCCTTGGTTTCCCACAGCGAAGCACACTTCATTACCTCTGGAAGGTCCTACGTGATCAATGAAACTGGTTATCTTTAGGCAAGTCCCATGTCACCAGTACTATCAACAACAAGAGCCATGAATAATGGAATGTTTTACCCTACTCCTATGCCTCACAGCAGTTCTCAAGGAACTCTCTACATAGATAATTTGCCCAATTGAACTCGACCCCTTTTGCGCATTGCGCTACTAGTGCAACCACTAGCATAGGCACCTCATCCGCGTGGCACTTTCGCATCACCTTCCCTACCAATATCTAACTCACAACCTTAACTGCAGCATTGTTGATGCTGGAGATGGCATACCCTCGCTTCTTCTTCTCCAACAAAAAAATATTTTTCATGGCCTCTACGATGGCCAAATCGTCACTCTTTCCTACTGAAATGTTCACCGAGTTCTCCACTACACAAGGGAGCCATGTAATCCTGTGAATCAAATGGTCTATGATGGGGATGAGCTCCTCCAGCCATAAGTACCCATCATGCACCAAGCAGAGCAGTTGCCTGATGACAAAAATTCTCACTAGGGCGTGGTAGTAATGCGACACCCAAAATAGGTTTATCAACCTTGCTTTCTCAATACCTATGAGCCTTTTGCACGACTCTAACTCTATCATTCTATCCAACTCATCTATCTTATGGTGCATTAGCTGCGCAGTCGCTAAATTTGGGAACTTCTCGTGGTCCACGAGGTCCCAATATTCAAATTTTATTACGGGCGCCTGTCCCAATTGCGCTCCTTCAAAAATAATGTCGCCAAGAAGAAACAGAGTTTATAGATAGATCTTGCTCTCATCTATATCCGTGGGCACCTTGGCTTTACCCTTTCTCGGAGGAACATATGCAAGTAACCTGGTGGGAGGATCTGCACCCTGGTGTTTTACTTCAATCTCTGTATCCTCCTCCTCAACTAGGATTTCTACAAACTCTTCCTCCTCATAAGCCTCCAAATTAATGGTCTTCCACTTTTCCTCCATTTTGAGCTTAGCCCTCAGTGGATTTCTAGGTGAGATGCGCACTGGTACCATGGATTGCTTATCCTTCCTTGGTCTAACCATGCGCGATAATTTAGGGATCTCAGTGACTATCCCAACACTCTCTGGGGCTTCCACTTCCATAATTGTCTGGGTGACTTCCTCGGTGGTTATTTCTCTGATATCCATGACTTCTTCAGGTGCCTGCCATATTGTGATTCCATAGTTCTCTGAGTGTCTTTGGTAATTTCTCAAGTAACGAATTCACCTTCAGAATATCAAACAAGTCTCAGTTCATCAATATATCAGCCTGTAACAACTTAGTTCTGAAATTGCCAACATTTGTTTGCTGGACAACCCTTTTTAATTTATAGAACATTTTGAATTTGAATTCGACCATTCCCCCCAAATTCGGTCCATTAATGCTAGATTGGCAGTAAATTTTCAAGAATCTAGTCCATAATGTTTGCCTTAAATGCATGCCGCCCACTCCATTTGGTCCCAAACCAAGCATCAAATCATGAATACTGACTTTAACAATCACTTTCTGGCTAACCCGCATGCTAGTGCAACTAGCCTTGCACTGCCGTAGATCCTGTGACACTTTGCTATTGCGCGCAGTCCTGACATTGTGCGGTCCCCAGGTAGAGTATTTTATAGTCCCGCACCTCATTTCAGCTACCTGTAGCACTAAGACAATGCTTCAGTTGACTAGTCAGGTGGTCAGGCCACCTGTGTATGGCTTCAAATGACTACTATTCACTTTTGCTGTGAAGGGCTCTCCATTTAACTTGACCAACTTTACTGCACCTGCATCTGTAATCTCCTTAATAACATATGACCCTAACCAATGCATTCTTAATTTCCCTGTGAAGATATAAAACTTACTATCATACAACAACACCATATGATTTACCTTGAATGTGCGCAGCTTAATATGTCAATCGTGCCAAGCCTTTTCGCGCTGATTTTGGACCTATTGGTGGAATCCAACCAAAAATCATTCTTCTTCGAGTTCTTATAGTTGTGCGAGCCTCTCTTCCAAGGCTCCATGATCTGTCATACATGTGAACACTGCTATGCACAAACTAGGCACAACGTATTCCATAGGCATTATGGCTTCCACTCCATAAACTAGTTTAAAAGGTGTTTGTCCCATCAGTTTCTTACATGTCATCCGATAAGCCCATAATACTGTAGGTATGCATAGGTCCCAATACCTTGGTCAGTGCATTGCATACCTTGTTTTACAATTTTGCGCCTAGAATCTTTCACATGTTTTCTCTTCCTGATTAATGTCTTCCCAACATTAAAAGCCATCTGCAAGGTCGCCCCCCCAACACATGTTTATTAACTAGGTATTTTAGTGCGAAGTACATAAACCTGCATCCACTTGGCTAGATGTGCACGTGGATCATCTTGTTCATCATACTTGTTTGCCAATCACATCTTAGGCTTCCCAAAGTGCGCCCTCATCCTTCTCCTACATTCGCACCATTCATCAAAGCTTCCTTTGTGTGTACCCCACCATCTTGTAGGTGTAGTGCATAGTACCAAGTCAAAGGCTTGGAAGTGTTTCTTTTTTGGCACCTTGCTTTCATAGGTATCTACCTCATTTAGACCATCATAAGTAGGAAAATTTATTACTTCTGTTGACATGCAACGCAATGACCTTGTCATCATATTGCAGTTCAACGTAGTGACTTTGTGTAATGATTCTACACCCAGTCCTAGTCTCGCGATGTTATCCTGTAGATGCAGTCCAGATCACCATCACTTTCATAGTCATGGAACCGAACCATATAACACGATCCTCTAGTAGAGTCGAGGGTATAATTATGCGCAGTGACTTATTTTGAAAGATCATTTTTCACTTCTTTAGATTAATAACCCTATTCATATTATTCGTCTTGTTAATTCCTGGGAGTGCAGGGTAGGGATTGTTGTCATCAAAAATCTCTATTACTTTGAAATCTTCCAGCGTGCTCGCTCTCTCAATATCCATAGGTATTCATTGCAATCATCACATAGGTATTATTTTCTACTGATTCACCATTCCCACCTGAATCGAAAACCATTGTAGCATAGGTCTTCGCATTCGCTCCCATGTCTGTTTTGGTAGAACATTAACATCTGATCCCAAATCTAGAATGACTTAATCCATCTCATATTCTTCAATCTACGTGGTAGAGTCTCATTTCATAGCAGGGTCCTTATCTTATGCCTTACGATCTTCTGAACTATGCGCAGTTCTCCTGGCGTGGTCATAGCACATCTATTGATAAGTTCCTATAGCCCTTTCACAACCTTACTATCACGTAGTAACTTCATACATGTTTCAAGGAAAATTATCAGCATGGATGGGTCCATTTTCGATTCCGGGTTATCTTTGCTTCCTGAAGTGGAGGCATCAATGAAGCTCTTCTTGGCTTCCATGAAGGCTTCTTGAGCACGCTCTAAATCAAACTCTACTTCCTTCACTAGAGCTTTTCGAACCCAAGTACTATCTTTGGGATGTTTTCCTTTGTCATCTCCCATTGCAATTCCACTTCGGATTACAATGTTCACATTCTGGTCTTCCTCACACAGCTCAAACCTCATCATCTACAAGTTTTGAGTCAAGGGAGGCGGTAGCACTCCTTTGTCACATATGCTAGCTATCAACGTAGGATAATCTTTTCTCTCATGATAAAACAACGTGAAATACTTGCACGACGGGCACATTGGATTGGTGCAATCATAGGCATAATGTCCTAGCTCTCCACAATTGTAGCAAATCAACTGTCTGTGACCTCTACCAGGTCATTCTCCACCTCGGCCTCATCCACAGCCATAAAATGTTGTTCACGTCATTCCTGCATTTTGGTCAAGGGTTTATGTTTCAGTCTGGACCCTATAGGTGGGGGTTATATCCATCATCAAGACATAACCTCTACAGGTATGCTCGTCATGTCTCACCGACCTACAAAAGTTGCAGAACAATTGTCGCGAATTTTGCGTATACTTCTGTAACAAGTAACAATTGTCTGTGGCATGTTTTCCAGCTATTTGATAGATCACACATCACAAAGCAAGCGCCACATTAGGCCTTTCTTGAGCTTCTAGCCTAAAAGGAATCGGTCCTCCTCCTGCGAGGTAATTTGTAAAAACTAGGCAGTGGTCTTTGTCATGACCTTGGCTCTTGCATTTTATGCACCACACTTCTTCACGCACTTTCGGTCAAACCATCCTATCTTGTTTTAGAATCTTCATCTCAAGGAACATATTATTTAGTTGCATGTGGATTTGTTGAACTCCCAGATTAGGATATTTCATTGGGGTCTCATGTAGCCTCATAGTGATCTATAAGCCTTTGATTGAGTTGTTATCTTTTGCTATGATAGCAGACTCCTTAAATGTGGTAGTAGCGAAGCTACAAACCACTTGTGATGATGTCCATCTGTCAGATTCACATTTGCTTCACAAATCATAGATTTTAGCCTCTGATCTAGCTCCCAAGGAGTGTCACCTAGTAGCATTGTGATCTCTTTAAATCCCACGATCGACTATGCTTCAGATTTAGGCTTGTTAAATTCTCTATTTAGTGCTTCTTGGATATCCATGACTCTCGTATTTAGATTATCGTTGGAGTACTTAATATACCAGGTCAGCGCGCAATCCTGCAAGACGCTAAAGAGTGTCGCCTTCTTTATATGGTAATATATAACACCTTGCGCTTCCCATAGAGCCCTTACAATGAACAAAAATTAGTCTAGATCCTCGTTTCCCAAGCCCTTGAACCCAGGCAACTTCACTGTGCTTGTCATATTTAATCGTGGTGGTGGTGGAGTTGGTACAGGTGAAGATGGAGGTGATGGCAGTGAAGATAGTGGTGGTGTGGGTGGAGGTGGTATTCACAGAATTCTTTGTCTTATTAGATGAATAGCACTTTGCAAAAATAACTTCACGAGCTCTTCCTCGTCTCCTCGTGGAGGTGAAATCAAGGGGCTATTTTCTGGACCCTTATTTCCTTCGTCCCTATAAACCCTTCCACTTCATGTAGCCCCAAACATCAAGGTAACTTCATAACCCACTTTTAACACAACAACATTTTAATCCAAGTATTCAAAGACTTTACGTACTTACCCCGCAGTCCTTTGAGAAAGTGTCGATCTACCTCGCTGTAGCTGACTGAGGTGTTAACCACGAACTCAGTAATGAATCCTCCTATAATATGATGATCTAACCATCAACAACGCATGTGGTCTTATCCTTTGATGCTTCCAATATTCGCAACAGCTCTGGGGTCCACACAATGCGACCGTCAAGTTTCCACCTTCCTTGGCTATCTACTAGCTTTGCGATCCACTCATATAACTCAGTAGGTGTTGGCTTAGTGGGGCCTGACCCAGGTTCAGAGGTGATTTAGCCAAGAAAATTCTGGTACTACTAGCCCTTTTGGCAACAGTCCGCGGATCGCAAACTAAGGTCTGACCCGAAGTAGTATGGGAGGGTGATAGAACCAATTTTTCGCACCCTTGGGATGTCTGATGGGCTTCTAGAGGTCTACGGTCTGACCTATCACTGTGCGCACTTGCGATCCCTTCGCAACCTATGGTACAGCTTCCGCGCAGCCCTACTCGGGGCGCGACTCATATAATACTCGATTTCCTTACTTATTAACCAATTACTTAACTTGTGTGCGTTACATTTATGGTTATTATAGCATAATCATCAATCATACCAGTGCACGCAATACATAAACGAATGTAAACATAAAGAAGGTAATGCACAACAATTACATAGAATTATGATAAACTTCTCTTTATTAGCTTTATGCCCCACTTATAGACTCGACTCCACCCTGCGCACTCAGCTGCAAGGGTCTGTGCACTCAGTTACGAACTCTTCTAGGCCTCTGCGCACTCAGCCACGAAGCCTCTTCCTACTACTACAACCCAAGACACAGAAATCTACTCTAAGCTTGAGCCATTCCTTCACTACTCTCTCTACTATCAACGGACTTTACAACTTAGAGCCTCGCTCTATTTATACAATCCCATGGTCCGTGGACCATGGGTAGGCTGACTTTACACTAGTTTACAATACAATTCTTAGGGTGGACAACCCTACGACTCAGTTGTACACTTCACACTCAGCGCCCATAATTCGTGGAGTTTTACACCATCTTTGACCAAAACTTAGCCTTTGAGCCCCAAAACTTGTTGTGGGGAGGATTCCATGCCCAACTGGCCCCCAACACAATCATCATGACTTGTCCTGAGTCACTCTGCGGGTGTGATGATCTTGGCATGAAGCCCTTTTAACCATTCCTTCGCTTCCCTGAGGTCCATGACGCACTGATCTATAGTCTGTTGGATCTGCTCCACTGACTAGGTTGAGGTCTCACTGTCAAGGGCAACTCCCTGTCTTAAGGCATGCATCGCCTTCATCTGTGTGAGCTTTCCTTCGATGTCCGCAATGATGAGGAAGGCCTCATCAAATCCAAGGCTAGAAACATGCTTTAAGGACTGCCTCTTTCTGCCATGTGACATCCACCAGTTCCTTTAATGCCTTTGCGTGCTGTAGCTTCACAAGCTGTTGGGTCAGGACAACTGTCTGCGCTATTCTGCGCACACTATCATACTATACTTTAAGCTCTTGTGCCTCCATTTCCAGGTGTTGTATGTTGGGGTCCTCCTATAATGAAGTGAGGACTGCGAAGGATTCTTCCAACATAGTAGTTCAGTTTTGTACTGCCTATCCTATTTCCTCCAGCACTTTTTGAATAGCACTATCGCCTTATTCCCTAACTTCCGGGGTAATAGAGGATTGTGCAATCTGAAGATTGAGGTCTAGCTGTACCCTCAATGTTTCCTCCTTTGCCTCATGGAATCCACTGGCTCATTTGTGGATTCACACTCCAAATGGTAGGTCTATCACTATTTCTAGCTCTAGAACGTGGTGACATGCTTCCTCTACCATTTTCTCCAGCTGTTTCTTATGCGCAAGCACTTCATTGCACTAGAGACTAAGCTGCTCAATGTCGATTCTCTGTTCACTAAGCATCTGCACTACAATTCCTTCCCTAGCATAGAGTTCTGTTGTTGCTCTATCCTACAGTTGATATAATGTATCCCGCAAAAGGGAAACCAAGTTTAAGCCAAGTCCCTTGATCTTGCCCACTGCGGCTTAGTCCTCCTCACTTTCCACTGTTAGGGCTCCTTTCAGCAGCACTATGGTGTTGGCCATTCTTCCGTGAAGTAGCTGCTCTACTACTGATGTACCTATGACACCATAGCCGACGACTATTCCTTCCTGGCGTGCTCATGTTTGAAGTTCCTGCAGCTGTGTGCTTAGGGCCCCCAACACAGTCTATTGTTCCATCATAGTTTCCTAGAGTGATTCCTGGGTGACCTCGCGAATAGTGTCACCAATGTCATAGAGGTCACCCTCTATCAATGTAATGGTCTCAATGTCCAATTCGGAAGCTTTGGCCTTCTTTCGTGGACCAGACCGCTCCGTGACGTGTGGCTGTTTCAGTTGAGTGGACATTATGCTCGGGTCTGCACCCTCTACTGTATCCAATCCTTGTCCTGTAGCCACATCCTGGTCGCCTTCCTCTAGTGTCAATGTGGCCCCCTTTGGTGCTTCGCAGGCAGCCCTTACCTCCGTAGCTGCTTGTTCATTACGCCTCACTGGGCCACCTTTGTGACATGCAACTTGGTTGTAGCCTTCTGCTTCTTTGCTATTGTTTTATCATTTTCTACCAAATCTAGGGTGTGCCACTCGAGAGGCCATGAGTTGAGCATGGAGAAGATGGAATCATCAATTGCGATGAAAGGAAGGTTGGTCCAGTTCTACGCCAAATCCTTACGTGCCTTGATATACATATTGTGCATATCTGCCTTGAAGTCTGCAAAGCTTTGCAAAGTGCTATACATTGTAGGGGATAGGTGCGGCCTTTTGTTAATCCACATTTAGATGCTCGCCTCCATGAGCACCCAGAAGATCCTAGTCTCGTGGATCCGTGTGAGATCCTTCGTAGCCCAGAGTGATGCATATTTTGCAGCCTCTAGCAAGTCCTGTTCAAAAGGAGGGAATTAACTGTCCTTAGGCAGTTCCCGTGTCACCAGTAAGATGGACAAGAGCAACCACACATAGTGGAAGGTCTTTCCCTACTCCTAAAATTTTTTGTAGTTGGTTAGGAATTCTTCGCAGAGGAAGGCAGCCCAATTGAATTGGACCCCTCCGTGCATTGTTCTACCAGGGCAACGAACGATGCTGGTACCTCGTCTTTGTGGCATTTTCTCATCACCTTCCCGACCAGCTGTTGGCTGGCTACATGCACCCCTTTGTCTTGAATGATATTGATTACGTAGCCTCTATTCTTCTTTTCCAATTTATACTTCTTCTTCATGGCCTCTGCGAGTGCCAAATCTCCACTTTCGCTAGCTATCTCCATGGGGTCCCTTCCCTTACAGGGAAGTTGGGACATCATGTGAATAAGGTCTACCATGACAAGAATAGGCTCCTCCAGCCATAAGTACCCATCATGCACCAGGAAAAGTAGCTGCCTGATGACAAATATTGTGATGAATGCACGGTGAAAATGTAGAATCCATAGGAGGTGGAGTAGCCCAACCTTCTCCACACCGCGCAGCCATTTCTGCAACTCTAGCATTGTAACTGACCCCTCCTTGCTCTATTTCATGAGGTTCCCCATCTATAAATGGGGGAAATTTTCACTATCTATGAGGTCCCAGTCTTTAAATTTCATTGTGGGCATGTGGCCCAGAAGCGAACCCTCAAATAGAATTCCATGTAGGAGGAGCAGGGTTTGAAGCGCGCATTTAGCACATCCAAATCCTTAGGTACTTTAGCTTTCCCTTTTTGCGGATGAACGTACTTGGGAAGTTTTGTTGTAGCACACAGTTACTGGATGTCTTTTTCCATTTCTTCATCCACCTCTATCTCCTCTACGAAATCTTGGAGGTCCTCCTCGTCATCATCTTTCTCCAGGTTGACAGCCTTGCCCTTTTCTTCCATGGAAAGTTTACCAAACCGCAGATTTCATGGGGAAATGTGGACTGGTATTGCTGCCTGTGTATCCTTCTTGGGCATCAACATCTAGTGTGACTTCAGAATTTCTGGCGCATCCCCCACCTACACCGTAGGGCTCTGTGCGGCTTCCTCAATGGTAGTCTCTACAACATCCAAACCTCTCCTTGTAGTTGGCATCTTTTCCAAATTCTTTGTGGTTTCTCGCGAACTAGGGGGCTTAAGTACTGCTTGGTTCTCAACACTATGTGCTCTTCATAATAGCTCAAATCTCAAATGAACAAGTGTTGTCTCCTGGCTAGCCTTGGGACTTTACAGTGTCTTTTGAATTTGAATTTGGTCATTCCCCCCATTTCTGAGCCATTAATGCATCCTTGGTGGCAGATCGTCCCAAATCTAGCTCTTAATTCGTGTCTTAATGGCCTACCGCCCACTTCCTTTTTCCTTAAATTAGACATCTCATCATGAACAGTGATGTCAACGGTTACTTCCCAGCCTACCCGCATAGTAGCGTAGCCCCCTGTGTGTGGGCGCAAACCTTGTACCATGTTGATTCTGTGCGCACCTCCTTCACCGTGCAGTTCCCAAACAAACTAATTTAGAGTCCTGCATTCTCTTTGAACTGTCTGAAGCACTGAGTTTGTGCTTCCTATAGCTGGTCAGGTGACTGCACCACCTGTGCAAGACTTTAATTCACCTTCTAATATAGTCCGTGGACATTCCTCAATTTCCCTTGTGACGCCCGGCGTCGCGTGCTTTATCTTATATGGTGCACTCCCCTAGTTACTTTGTTTGGTAAGGTGCACTCGCAACCATGGTAGTATAGTCATAAATTCTCAACGAGCATCTTTTAATGCAATGGTATGGTCGTCCGTATCTAACCTTGTCACGGTTAGTTTATCGACGAGATAGGCTTGCGTGATCTCATTCTCTAGTTTCTTGATCTCAGTTTCCATCAAAATTCTTTCCTTCCTCAATCGTACCCGATCTTCTTCGAGTTCATGAAGTCTGATGTTCCCTCGCCTAATGGATTCCTAAATCCTTATATGTTCATCGTCGCGTAATTGAGTGATTCTTTCATCCTGGTCTTCGCGTACTGTCCCAACTTTGGGAGCTATTACATGAGGATTCCTTTTTTTCAAAATTACAGTTTCAACTCTGTTCTACACCTTTGGAATCATTTCTAGACTCAGCTTTTTGCACAGGGTCCTATAGGCCCATCGAATCGCTGGCATGTGCAGGTCCCAATCAATTCATCCTTTTTGGTAAACCTTGTTCAGTACTCCATGCGCCCTATCGAATTCCTCGTTGTGGAGAATTGGTAGCACGCATAGCCCTTCTTGCTGTTGCAGTTCATTTCAGTTCTCTAGGTTGTGCACTTCTACGAACTATACTGCATATGCTTGTACCCATTGGGAAAGGTGGGCGCAAGTTGTTTTTCCCCAGCTAATTGGCTTTCATTCGAAGTTGGGGTTTTCCAAAACATAGGTGCAACATCCTTCTACATCCGTACTAGTCTTCAAAAGTTCCTTGATGCGTACCCCACCATCATGCAGGTGTTGTGCACAGTGCCCACTTCAGCGCATCAAACATCTACTGCTCTGGTACTACATTTTCAAATTTTCTCAGAAATTCATCCACCACTGATAATTCGTCATATGTCAGTATCTCCCTTGCCTATGTTTTTACGCAAAGCAATGACCTGATCATCGTGTTGCAGTTCAACATTGTTACTTCGTGCAACTGATTCTGCCATCGCTCTATCTCTTTGCCTGAATTTGAAGTGTAGGAGCTTTCGTGGTCCCACGAAATCCTTCCATCTATAGTCAGATTCCCCCAATCCTCTTCTTGTGCAGTTATCTTATAGATACAGTTGAGATCATCATCACTATCATCATCGCACATCGGTTCAGTGTATCGCAGTCCCTCGGCTATGTCCAGTGGTACTACTACGCATAGTGACTTTTTCTCAAAGGTCACTTTGCACTTCTCCATATTTATGACTCCATTCATATCGGTAGCCCAGTCTATTCCTAGTAGCATGGGATAGGGATTGATGTCATCGACAATCTCTATCACTTCAAAATCTACCTATGTGCTTGTGCCTTCAATATCGACTGTCACCCCTTGCAATCTTCCCATGGGCAAAATCGTCTGTTAGTTCAACATTCGTAACTAAATAGGGAGCCATTGCAACATGGGTCTACCCATGAATTCCCATGTTTGATTTGGTACTACATTCACATTTGAACCCAGATCCAGGATTACCTAATCCATTTCATACTCGCCTATTTTCATAGTCAACCTCATCTCCCTTCCTATGCGCAATGCATGCTTTCCTAGTTTTCAGACCACTCACAGTTCTTTGACCCTGCGCACCTAGTGATTAGTACCTATAGCCCTTTAACTACCTTGTTGTCGCGCAACAGTTGCATGCATGTCTCCAGAAAGGTAGTGAGCATGGAACAATCCATCCCTGGTTCTAGTTGATCCTTACTACCTAAAGTGGAGGCCTCTGTGAAGCTCTTCTTAGCTTCCATGAATGTCTCCTTCACGTGTTCTAAATCAAATCTGAGTTCCTTTGTAGGAGTCTTGTGAACCCAACACTTTCTTCTCATGCTTCCCTTTATCATCTCCTATTGTCATACCACTCCTAAGCATCATGTTTACATTTGGGTCTTCTTCACACGGTTCAGACCTCATTATCTGTAAATTCTGGGTCAGAAGGGGCTAGAGTACCCCCTTTTCGTGCATATTTGCTATCAGCAAAGGGCAATATTCTGCCTCATGATCAAACTGACTATAGTACCAACATGATATCATAGTTGGATTCATACAGTCATGGGCATAATGTCCTAGCCCTCCACAATTGTAGTAAATTATCTGACTACAATGCCTTCTTGGTACCATTCCACCTCAACCCCAACCACGCCACTGAAACCCAATGTGTGCCATCCCTGCATTTGGGTCAAGGGCTCATGTTTTAGCCTGCACCCTATAGGTAGGAGTCTGATCCATCATTAGTTCATAGCTTTAGAAGGTGAATTTGTCATGGCCTACCGACCTGTAGAAATTACAAAACAATTGTTGGGACATCTGCGTATACTTTTGCAATAGATGACAATTATTGTGGTATGTTTTTCTCCTATCTGGTAAATCATGGAACATAATGCAGATGTTGTACTTAGCCCTGTTTGTGCCTCTGGTCTTAATGGCATTGGCCCTCCTCCTACCAAGTAGTTCACGAATATTGGACAGTGATATTTTTCGTGGCCCTAGCCTTTGCATTTTATGCACCATACCTCCTCGAGCACCTCTGGCCGAGGTGCCCTGTCCTATTTCAAACTCTGCATTTCCAGACACAGATTCTGTAGTTTCACATGGATCTATTGGACTCCCAATCTAGGGTCTCGTATAGGGGTCTCATGCAACCTCATTTCCATCTCCAACACTTCATCCTCGGTGGAAAGTTTTTCTGTGACAGCGTCATCCTTAAGTGTGGCGTAAGCGAGGCCACGAACATGAGCGATGCTACACATCCGTTAACATCATATTGGCTTCGTGGATCATACTCTTTAGCCTTTGGTATAGATCCTAGGGGGTCTCGCCTGGGAGCATTGCGATCTCTTTAACTTCGATGATTGATTGTGTCTCTGGTTTTGGCCTGCTAAATTCCCTGTTCAACGCATTCTGGATCTCTGCAATTCCTGCGATCGGGTGATCATTAGAATTATTGATATACCACGTTAATGCGGAACCCTAAAATGTAGTCACTAGCATATACTTTTTGATATTATCATCCACGATGCCCTGTGCTTCCCATACTGCTCTTACAATGAACCAAAATTGGTTCAAATCTTCATTCCCTACTCCTCTTAATACTAGTAGCTTGATCACGCTCGCCATACTGAACTATGGAGGTGGCAGAGGTGGAGTGGGTGGAGATGGCGGAGAGGAGGGTCAAGTGGGTGGCGGTGTGGGTGGAGGTGGTAAACAAAGAATTCGCTTCCTTATCAAACTGACCACACTTCTCGAAGAAACCTTCACGAGCTCGTCCTCACTCTCCCGCGAGGGTGAAATTAAGGGAGTGATTTCTAACTCTTCACTACTTTTGCTTCTATACATCTTTCCTCTTTGCGTAGTCCCAAACATTAATTCATTCACATAACATGATTTTCACAAAATAGCATGTTAAACCAAGTGTTCAAAGATTTAGCATACTTACCTCATGGTCCCTTGAGAAAATGCTACTCCGCCTCACTGTAGCTGACGGTTGTGTCTAGTGTGAACTCAATGATAAATCCTCCTATTATTCGGTTGAGCCAGTGGTCCACAGCTCGCGCTATCTTCTCCTCTGAGGCTTCTAGTCTGTGCTCTAGTTCTAAAGTCAAAACTATTGGTTTGTTGAGCCTACACCTTCGCTGGCTATCTACCAATTTTGCAATCCACTCATACATCTCAGATGGAAAAGATGGAAAGAATATTTCGTGGATTTCAGTGTACAAGTAGCGATCCAACAACTGCTCCTTAGATACTCGTGGATTTCTATTTTCCTGTGTCGTGAACTCGTGAATCTTCTTATCCAACCACTCTTAAATTTCTTTCTTTGTAGGTTTCCAGTGGCATAACATCAAATGTCCTTTATGCAGATCTCGGTCCTGGCAACGGAACCATTTGTTGGTTTAGTGGGGCTTGACCTAGGTTTAGAGGTGATTTAGCCAAGCAAATCCCAATACCATTGGCCCTTTCGGAAATAGTCCACGGAGCGTAGACTGAGGTCTCATATAAAGTAGTATGGCAGGGTGCTAGAACCAAGTTTTCGCACACTTGGGATGTCTGATGGGCTTCTGGAGGTCCAAGGTCTGACCTATCACTACGTGCACTTGCGATCGCTTCGCGACCTATGGTGTGGCTTCTGCGCAACCCTAATCGGGGAGCAACTTGTATAATACCTTATTCCCTTGCTTATTAAGTGATTACTTAACTTTTGTGTGTGAAATTTATGGTTATTACAACATAATCATCAATCATATCAGTGTGTGCAATACATTAACGAATGTAAACATAAAGAAGGTAAAGCACAATAATTACAGAGAATTATGATAAACTTCTCTTTATTAGCTTTATGTCCCACTTACAGACTCGACTCTGCCCTGCACACTCAGCTGCATGGGTCTACACACTCAGCTATGGACTCTTCTAGGCCTCTACGTACTCAGCTGCAGAGCCTCTTCCTACTACTACAACCCAAGATAGTTACAAATCTACTCTAAGCTCGAACCATTCCTTCGCTACTCTCTCTAATATCGACTGACTTTACAACTTAGAGCCTCGCTCTATTTATATAATCCCATGGTCTGTGGACCATGGATAGGCCAACATTACACTAGTCTATAATACAATGCTTAGGGTAGACAACTCTATGAATCAATTGTACACTTCATGCTCCGCACCCGTAATTCGCAGAGTTTTACACCATCTTTGACCAAAACTTGGGCTTTGAGCCCCAAAACCTGCTGCGGGGATGATTCCATGGCCATTAGTAGGTAAGGATGTGCAAAATATTTTTTGGATCTCTATATATAGCTATTTGTCTAGCCACTATTCTTTTGATAGTCGTGGGTTTCTATTCTCCTGTGTCGCGAACTCGTGAATTCTTCTGTCCAACCAGCCTTTAATTTGTTTCTTAGTCGGATTCCAATGATACGACATCGCACATCTCTCATGTACATTCTGGTCACAACAATGGAACCATTAGTTGACTTATGGAGGCCTGACTCAAGTTCAAATTTATTTAGCCAAACAAATCCCTACACTACTGGCCCTTTCGACATCATCTCGCAAACTAAAGTCTCACCCGAAGGATGAAATCATGCATTATAACTATTGACTTACTGATATGGTCTGGGGCCTTTTGGCCTCTTCGGGTTAACAGGTAAGAGTTTCTCCATGCCTCATTATTCTCCTTTATAGACAACTTTCTAACCTAGAAAAGACAGACATTTTTTATTTGAGTGGTTTTCTTCACACAAATAACAGATTTCTATAATATCTTAGGGGAACTCATTCCAGGGATGTCTCTTAATGCATATAGGGAAGAATATGGCCAATGCCCTTTCTACTTCCTATTATTTTTTATTAATTTGTATTGTTTCCTTTTGCATAGAAAAGGCTTGTAATATATCAAGTTTTAAATCTTCCAACATACCTCCTATTTCATTCTTATTGATTGAAGTGGAGGAGGAGGGACTTAGAAATCCCTTTCTCGATATACCTCCTTTTCTAGCATCTCTACAATTATTTTTTAGCACTATTTGATGTATTCATAGATGAGCTGATAAATATTTCCGTTGGAAAACATGTTGAGAGTCTCCATTAGTTCTTCTCTGACCCCCTAGAGCATGACCAACTTCAATGAATATGGACCAAGAGTGTAGTTATATGGCCTCCTGCAACTTAGCTATAATATTTCCTCATAATATTCTATGGATTCATCTGGTCCTTGGATCATTCTAAATATTTTGTACCTTATGCCTCTTCTCTACAATAATCCCTACATTTTTTGTTGAAGGATTGATACATTTGTTCCCATGAAGATATGTTTCCTCCTTCCAAGCTCATGAACTAGTGAAGGGTTGCATCCTTGAAGGTAGAAGGAAAATGTTTGGGAATCAACTCCTTTGTGCTACAACCAAATGTCCTAAAGTTATAGGGTATCTAGTGGTCATTACATGGAAATGTGGGAGAGTAGTTGGACTCATATTTTTAATTTTAGCGTTCCCATTTTCCTCCCTGATATGGAAAAATCCAGGTTGCTTATTAATGGGACCCCAAATTAGACATAAATTAAGGCCCATCTAACCTTTCTTAGCCACATGGAGGATATATTAAACCTCTACTTCTACACTTAACAATGTTTTTTAGCATTAATATGTTCATTAGGAAGACTTATGGATAATTACATATTTGTGCCTAATATTATTTATTTTTGTAGAATATTGTGAGAATATTGGGCAGATTATGGAGATTTGGAGGAGGAGATAATTTAGGGACTTGATCCCTACTACATTAGGATCAATACTGGATAATAAATCAACAAGACATTATGAAATTATTGCATAGGTTCTAGAGTTCAAATGCTTGAGAAAATATATGAATGTGTTTCCTGTCATTTAATGTAGATCCCTAGTGTTAGGAACTAGACCCACTATTTCAGGTATTTTGGAGGGGAAAGATACCTCCTTTCATGGATAATTATTCTGAATCATGTTTTATAAGTTCTGTTGGGTTGTGTTATATTCGTTCTATGACTACTCCACGTAGTTACCAGGGGGTTAGAGGGGGAGCAGAGCCCCCCCTTTGTTGTGTTGATTGTGTAGCGGGGAGGTAATAGGGGGTTTGAGGGTTGAAGGTAACCCCACTCTATGGGGTTTGGGGGAGTGCCCCAAACAATTTGGTTTTTTGGACCCTATATTAGGTTGGGAAGACCTACCTATGGTTTTGTGCATGATTTTCACACATGGTCTTGGACACGATGGTTTTCGGTCCATGGTATTAGATGTTTTGGCATGTATAAATATGTATTGTAACATTGAAAGGAACATAATGAAAAATCAAGTTCGTATTCCCGATTTTGGGATCTAGGGGAAAATCTCTTATATGTTTTTAGTGTTATGCTCTCGCATTGCTTATTTTCTGTGTTTTAGAATTCGTATGCAGGTAATTCTATACAGGGTTAAAACCTACATTTTGTATCGGAGTTGTTTTAGCTTGAAGGGGATGCCTTTGTTGCTGAGGGGTTTCGCTTAGGCCTGTGGAAGACCCTATTCAATCGAAGATTTGTGAGATCGATTTTGGTGGTGAAAGGAGATGGCGAGCAGTGGAATGATAGAGATCAAGAAATTTAATGGTCAGAGTTTTGAGTTTTCGAAACTCACGATGGAGGATTTGTTGGTGGATAAAGATCAGTGGATTGTGGTAGATCTGGGTACTAAACCAACAAGAGTGTTCGATGGAGAATGGAAGAAGTTGTATCGGAAGGAAAAGAGCACAATACAATTGTGTGTCTTAGATTCAGTATTGCTGAATGTATCAAGGGAAGCTATGGTGAAGGATTTGTGGGACAAGTTATGGACTTTGTACCAATCTAAGTCTCTGGTGAATAAACTTTTGCTATGGAAAAAATTGTGTAACCTAAGGATGAAAGATGGAGACTCAGTGACAAAGCACTTGAATGCATTGAATATAGTGGTAAGTTAGTTATTATCTATTGATATTAAAATTTTAGATGAAGATAAGTTCATCAATTTGTTGTGTTCTCTACCAAATTCGTGGGATAGTATGGTTATTACAATAGGCAGCAATACAACTGCCTTACAGTTTGATGAAATAGTCTCATCCTTGCTGACGGAGGAGATGAGATGGAAAGATATGGAGAGCCAAAATGGTGATGCCTTTTCTGTACGAGGATGGTCCCAGAAAAGAAATGAAAATAAGTGATCGAGTGGGAGGTATAAATCTAGAGGGAGATCTAAATCTCCAGGAAAACCTGTAAAGGTGGTGTGCTAGAAATGCGGAAAGGAAGGGCACTACGAAAGGGATTGTAAATCTAAAGCTCCTGATAAAGGAAAAGGATTTGATTATGCTCCTTCTGCAGAGGCAAAAACCACCTCAAATGAAAGTGGGGATGTGTAATTGGCTTCTTCAAGTACACATGTAGATCATGAGGCATGGTTGATTGACTTAGGTGCATCCTTTCACTTCACTCCCCATAGAGAGTGATTTTGTGAGTATGAGAAATACGATGGTGGTGATGTCTTCTTGGGGGATGACAGGAAGGATAGAATCATTGGTCGTGAAAAAGTAAAGTTGAAGCTGCAAGGTGGAAGGGTTAGAACACTTCCGGGTGTTCTGTATATTTTTGCATTGGCCAGAAATCTGATTTTTGTAAGCAAACAGGATGATGTGGGTGTAAAAATAGTTTCCGAGAAGGATACCTACAAGACGGTTCGGGGAGCACCGGTATTGGTGCAAGGAGTTCGGATTGGAACTTTGTACAAGCTGTAAGGTAGAACTGTTGTTAATGGGTGCAACAACTTTGTGGTTCCTGAAAGTGGAGCAGAAAATCTAGTGGTCTCTCGAGAAAAGACCATGTTGTGGCATCAAAGGCTTGGACATATTGGAGAGAAGGGCCTTCAAATACTTCATGGTAAAGGTAAGGTATAAGGTATGAGTAGTAGCTCTCTAAATTTTGATTTCTGTGAAAATTATGTATATGGGAAGCAGAATCGGGTGAGTTTCC
>APFE030261699.1:35958-76813 GCA_000404065.3 Pinus taeda
AGTAACAAGGAAGGTTGTGTACAGTCAAGATGTGGTGTTTAGAGAGGTGAAAGATGTTATTAAACATGAAGTCCAACCAAAGGAACCTGTGAAGATAGAGTTTGAACTAAAGGAGGAAGAATCAGACTCTATAGTAGACGAGGAATCAGAAGATGAAGAGCCACAAACTCTGGCTGTGAGAAGATCAGTTCGAGAAAGAAGGCAGCCAGAAAGGTATAGTCCATCTGCTTTTTGTTCAAATTTTTCTTTGTTTGTTACTGCTGATGATCCCAGAACTGTGAAGAAAGAAGTGGATTCAGAGGATGGAAAACTCTGGAAAGAGGCCATGGTTGATGAAATGGCATCTTTGCACAAAAATGAGGCTTGGGATCTGATGGAGTTGCCGGCTGGAAGGAAACCCATTGGCAGCAAATTTGTGTTTAAAAGGAAGACAAATGCAGAAGGGAAGGTGGAGAAATACAAAGCTCAGTTGGTAGCAAAAGGTTATTCCCATGTGTCGGGAATTGATTTTGGTGATATTTTTTCTCCTGTTGCCAAGGTAGCTTCTATTAGATTACTTTTATCTATTGTTGCTACTTTTGATTTTGAGGTAGAACAGATGGATGTGAAGACAACATTTCTTCACGACGATCTGGAAGAGGAAATCTACATGAAGCAACCTGAAGGTTTTGCAGTGAAGGGTAAGAAAGAAATGGTATGCAAGTTAAAGAAGTCTATGTATGAGTTAAAACAATCACCAAGGATGTGGTATCAGAAATTTGATACATTTATATGGGGACTTGGCTTCACCAGAAGCAAAGCAGCTCACTATGTGTACTTTAAATTAATTGGTAACTGTGTTATTTATCTGGTCTTATATCTGGATGATATGTCACTGGTTGGAAATGACAAATAAATTATCCAGGATTTGAAGACCAAATTTTCCTCCAAATTTGACATGAAATATCTTGGTGTTGTAAACTATATTTTGGGCATGGAAATTAAAAGAGATCAAGAAAAGAGGAACCTCTAGCTAAACCAGAAGAATTATGTTGAGACAATGGTATCCTGATGCATGCAATGGTCTATACTAGACCAGACATTGCACATGCAGTGGGAGTATTGAGCAGGTTTATGTCAAAACCAGGGAAGGAGCACTAGACAACAGTGAAGCAAGTTTTTAGCTATTTGTGTGGCTCTAGTGATTATGGTTTATGCTACCAAGGAAGAGTAGGATTGGACAGAGTGTTGGATATTCATGGCTTTGTTGATGCAGAATGGGTTGGAGATCTGGATCAGAGAATATCTACAAGTGGGTGTGTGTTTAACCTATTTGGAGGTGCAATCAGTTGGATGAGTAATAAACAATCTGTAGTGGCACTATCAACTACAGAGATAGAATACATGGTAGCTACTCATCCAAGCAAGGAGGCAATTTGGTTGTAGAGATTGTGTTTAAGTATGGGGTTTGTTACACAATATTTTGTCACCGTCTCTATTACCCCTTATCCCGCACATTGGAGGACCTATTCCGAGACCTGTGAGAAGTGACATAACCTGAAAACACCTCCATTGTATCCCCTTGAGTATGTACTTCATATGCCCTGAAGACAGCTTCTGCAAAGTACCCATAAATATAACCCTTTTTCCATTGGCGTTGTTCCATAGTGTATCACTCGCGCCAATGGGGGAAATCCTCCAAAGAGGGCGCGCCAGCTGGCGCTCTGTATCAGAGTTGCACTAGCGCTAACCCAGTTGGGTAAAGTTTTTAACAAACCAACCTGCGAAGGTTCTTCCTAACCTATTCATGAAATGATTCCAGTTTGAGTTAGTTCAGTTGGGCTTCGAATCTCCATGGAAAGGAAATAGTTCTCCACCTCTCATGGAAGCTCCCTAATGATAAGGACAATCCCATGAATCTTGTGGATGATTTTATCTCCTTCTCCTCCCTCTATATAAGCTTGTTCTTTCACCTTTGACAAGCTAATTAGTAATTCTACTCTTCAAGCTCCAAAATCTAAGTCCCAAAGTCTGAGAATTGCTAAGGTCATGCTACAAGAGGCCTTGCTCATCCTCATTAGGCTATATCTTTAAGGAGGAGATCCATGTCCAAGTAACCAAGGAGAGAGAGGCTTGTTCCCCATCCCTTACAAGCTTTGCAAGGCATGTATTGTTGATCACCCAACCAAAGGAGGATTTGACGTCAGAACTTGGTTGTATTCTCTTTTGTTTATCAATAATAATAGACGACTATCATTATGGTTCAACTCATATTGTCTTTATAATGATGTTTGAGTTGTATCCTTTCTGACTGATACATAGTTGCATTTCTTGGATTTTATGCTTTTATTTGTCTTGTTCTTTGCATGTGTAGGTGTCTGTTCACGAGGATCGTGAGGATTGTGACCAGTTGAAACGAAAGAATGGGAGTGACGACCCTTCTACGAATACTAGCGTTGGATTTGAGGTAGGCCCTCATCATCGGTGTTTACTTTGCAATTAGGAACCTGCGTGTTAGCGTTGTTTAATGGTTTCTAGACCCCATTTAGGCTAGTGGGATCACCTCTGTCTGCAGAGGGGATTTACCTGTACAACAATTTGGCGACTCCGTTGGGGAGTTGGATTTTTCCTTGTTTGTTTGTCTTGTCTTGTTGTTTGATTTGTAAACTTTTTATAGAGCCTGCAGTCTAGCCAGATAGCCTTCAAAACACTATTGCTCTGCATTAGCGAAGTAGATCAATGCCACTTCAGTCCATATCCGGTTTGGTTTCCGAACTGAATGGCTTGGAACTTGCCTTGTTTCTTGGTTATTTCCTTGGTTTCTCCTGATTGATTAGTTTTCTGGGTTGAATCCTTGTGTTGCTTCTGGCCTCTTGGTGTACCTGAGTACTGTTGACTTGGCTGTGGCTCTTTTGTATTTATTTTTCCATAGAAAACTTGGCTGGCGCTAGTTTATAGCGTGACAGTCGCGCCAGTTGGTGCAAGTTGCACATTTACAACCCGCGCCAATTCCTGAAAGGCGCTTTTTGCAGCCTAACAGTCGCACCAGGCCTGTAAACTTTTGAATTTTGCTTGGTTGTGAACATTTTTGAGCTTGGGTTTTGTCCTAAGTACCTTTTTCATACTACTTGAGTGTGTTGGAGTGCAATTTGACTGGCTTTGATCGCTACCCTTTGGGTGTTTTCTTTTTTCTACCGATTTCACATTTCTAGCCCTAGGACATCTAGTGGCCTTGTGAATCGAGCCTTCCTCAGGTGTTTTGATCTTCTTGTGACCCAGTCGACTCTTTTGTTTGCTCCCTTACACTTTTTTCGAAGTTGTGAATCATTTTGTTGCGTTATTTGGGTGATTCGCTTCGCCTTCACTTGAATTCTGCTTTGTCTCACTTTGAGCCTAGATCACATGGCTCATTGTTGTCTTTGGGATCTTTCTGGTTCTTTGGATGTTTGATTTGTGATTGAAGGAACTAAACGTGTTCGTATTGGATAGAATTTGCTAGTGTTATTTCTCAAAAGTTCTTTAGTGCATTTTGCCATTATCGAAAAGAAAAATCTCTTTTGCTTTGAATTGGTTAATGAAAGTTAGAACTTTTCATTTCGATTAGTGATTTAGTGATCTTAAAGAAAAGTTTATTAATTTGCATTAGCTGCATTAGGGAAGCTCCTTGTTGCTTTATGATCGTTTCGTTTGTATGAAAGCTCTCCAATTCTCTCATAATTAGCATTCATCGAATGGAATGACATCTTTTGGCATATAGATTGCATTTAGGGAATTTTGAGAGATTACATACGGTAGGATCTGAAAACCGAAACTTAACACAAGATCAAATTTAAAATAAATCGAATGAATCTAAAAACGCATTGGAACATAATGCTTACATTCTAGAGCTCTGGGCTAGAGACATGCTCTGGCGTCGTTAAACCTAGTCACTTTTGTTTTCACTTGAGGTTGGGTGATTCCTCCTTTTGTGAGTCAACTGTGGTCTAGTACGGACTTGTGCTCCCACGTACCATCGAGTATATATTGGGAGACACCACTAGGTTATCATCCTTGATCCATAGGAAGCCGTGTCTGCCTCCTTACTACCCGTAACGCACCAAACACAACATTCGGGAAGATTGACTGCCGTACGGAAAGTCCTTGGTTTTCATATGATTGCTAAGGTGTATATGCATTTTTACGGATTGTCTAGTAAACCGCTTGCCTACTTTCTCCAGAGTAGTCACTTTTTGATCCTTTTCGGACTCCTTAAAAGAAAAGGCTCACTTGAGAATTTGTCACTTTGGGCTCATTAAATATTCAAAGGCGACTAGAGTCATCTTTTTGTCCTTTTCTTGACTCTTAAAAAATGAAAAGGTCAAGTTGTGTCCTAATGTCTTAAAATTTATTCGACCACGATCACACATACCTTGTTAGATCTTGTTTGCGTTAGTTTTGAGTAGGGTCTTTCTTCGTTAGCCTATCTAGGATTTTTTGAATTCGATCATCCTAGCGGATCCATCGATCTCGTCTCCCATCCCTAGTCACCAAGGGTCTCCTTCTTCTGCTGCTCCTGAGACACCGGTTTGTGGTGACACTTTTCCTGTTATTCCAAGTGTCCAACTATTAAGCTCTCGTGCCCCAGAAGATGAGCTTCATGATTTGTTAAGGAACCCTATTTGGGAACCTTACGAAGAGGATTTTCCCTCTACTCCTACTAGTGTTTTGACCCTGATGGCTTCCTCTGATATGGATGACACATCTCTTGTAGCGAGTGAAACACCTGTTGTGTCCAGTATTGAGACTCCTATCCCAACCACATCCCCGGTCATATCTACACCCTACACTGTCACCCCTCTCAGCGTTACAGTGCCTTTACGCTATAGGGATCTGAGGGATGCCATGGGCTCTAGGAACTCCTCCTCAGGTACCATGTGGGATCATAACATCATTCCCACTACAGGATCTTTTGTTTCCCAAGTTCACAATACTGTTGTCATGTCAATTCCGACCAATCAGATCGTTTGTGTTGCATCTTCAACTCTGGTTGCTAGTGCCATTACGACATCCTCAATCGTAACTACTGTTGTTGGCCCATCTCACGGTCCAGTACATAGTGGTCAATCGGCACATACAGCCAGAGTTGTTAGTGCCCCACCTTCTTCTGTTGCCATTCGAGCAGGAGGGGCATATTCTCAATACTTGCATGTTGTCCAAAATTCAGGCATGCAAGGCCCTTATTATGACCCGGTCGGTCATCATTTGTATACCCCCTTGCTAGCTGAGCCCGCTGTTGAGGTTTCAGCTCTGTTGAATGTCGCTTGGGGTACCACTGGTTATGGTGGTGGCCAAATCCATCCGGATCAATGGAAGCTGTACCAAGGACCATCATACCAAGGTCAGCCTAATTATGGGAAGTAGTATTATGGCCAAACCTATCCAGGGAAACCTAGAGGCTTGCAAGGAAAACCCTCCTAGGGACAACCTTCGGCCTATGGTGGTCCGTCTTTTACCTATCTTGGGCAACCCTCTGGAAACCCGGGACAACCTTATGCTCAACAAGGACAACCTGGAGTCCAGCAGGGATACCCTTTGGGTCAACCCTACGGGAATCTGGGACAACCTTACGTGCAACAAGGACAACCCAGAATCCAGCAAGGGTACCCTTCTGGGCAGGGTGGTTAGCCTTACATGCAGCAAGCCCAGCCCACTGCTCAACCTAGTCAGCCATCTGGTCTGCAAGGACAACCCTCGGTTGGACAAGGACAACCTAACACCCAGCAAGCTCAACCTTCTGGGCAAGTAGGTCCATCCCAAACTCAACCAAGGCAACCTTCCGGCCAGATGGCCCAACCTTAGTATTCCCAAGGACATCCTTCTGTGCCTACTCAACCAGGCATGCAGATGGTCCCTGCTTCTCAAGCTCAAACTGGTTTTCAACCCCAGACTCAAACTGGTCTCTAGCCACAAGGTGGGTTTCAATCCCAACCTTCTTACCAAGCGCAGCCTGGTCCCCAGGCTCAGTATGGAGCCCAGCAACCGTAAGGATACTAGCAACCCCAGGGGAAAACTCAATTTTCCCTGTATCAAAATTATCAACAGCCGTAAGTCGCTCCTTATCAAAATTACCAGCAACCAAATGTTGCTCCTACAGGTCAGTATGGTAACCAATGGGGCACAGGGGGGCAGATCCAGAATCAACCGTCTAGTTATGGATATAACCCTTATGGATAGAATCCCTACGGACAAGGTCCTTTTGGACCTGGCCCGTTTGGACAAAGTCAATGGGGGCAACCAGCAATTGGGTGGAACTCTGGCCCTACCTCATATCCACAACTGCAGATGTCCTTCAATCCTCAGCGACCATTCTTAGCAATGTTGGAACTACCCAATGTGTCTAAATTAACCAATGATCCTATCTTGAATAATCCACAATGGCTGCCGGTTCCAACCAAGATACCTGGTGATTGTACCAAATTTGACGGCAAAGCTGGAGAGGATCCTCAAGCCCATGTAATGAGTTATCACCTTTGGTGTTCGTCGAATTCATGGCTAGATGACTCAATCCAGCTCCGCCTGTTCCAAAGGACTCTCACCGGCTCCGCTGCTAAATGGTACATTGAATTGACCCGTGCGTCTTTTCAAGATTTCAATTCATTGGCAATGGCATTTCTCACTCATTTTCAATTACCCATTCGGTATGAGACGGGAACGCATCTCCTTACGTCTCTCAAACAAGACATGACCACGCACATCTCTGATCATATACATGAATAGAGATGGCGTCGTTGGTGGATCAAGTTCTGGATTCCTGACCAACTCCTCTCCGATTGGTTCACGACTTCCTTTGTCCCTAAGATCGCATGGGACATTGCTATGGGAGCTTATGTGACTGAAGAGCAAGCTATCACACATGCTCAGTACCTTGACTTAGTTTATTCTCAGTCAGGTACTTTATATGAGTATTTTCCTGATGCCTTGAGACCCGGTACATCCAAAGCTCCACCAAAGCCATCTATTGATGGGGTTATTGGCTCTGTAAATCCGTCATTGAAGAAATCATCCTCGAACCATGGGAAGCAAAAATCAAATGCTTCAAACGAAAACACTTCTCAGGGTGGTTCTAATTCTAGAAGTACTTCCGAGGTCAACGTCATTCAGTCCACCATTGCGAACAAGGCCTTGAAAGGAAAGAAAAAGGGGAAAGCAAAGAATAAGTCTGAGAAACCCAAACAAGATTCCTCCAAACCTCCACCCGAGGAAGGAGCCAAGCGTAAACCCAAGTATCTTTGTCTTATCTGTGATGAGGATCATTATACCAAAGACTGCCCTAGGCAGTCCGAGGTCAGTCGTTTATTGAAAGGTGCTCCTGGGATTCCTGCGGTTCTCAAAGAACATTTCCCCTCTCAACAGACTCAAATGGTGGCTAATCCATCTTCGTCTTCTTCTCCCTTTGGTTCCCAAGTGTTCATGGCTGGAACCATTCCCGTTCATTTAACGACTCGAACAAAGGAGTATCCATCATCCGCTGGGAAGGAGCCTGAGGTCCCCTCAAGCACTCCTCTATCTAGTTCTGGTCTGCTCCACATCGAGAGACCTAGTACTGAGACGCCCATCCGACCCCCTCCCAAAGGAGTACTCCGAATATCATCTTACAACCCAAATGCTCGTGCTGCCCAACACTATAGCATAGTTGAGGACTTAGCACAGGCTCCATCGGCTATGTCCGCTTTAGAAGTTCTCCAGAGCTGCCCCCCTCAGAGAAAGTCCCTGCTATCGGCCATCGGTGGCATCGACCTGGTAGATTCGGATTTGATCACCTTTGATCTCGAGAGCCATGTTCCTAGGCTGCCTCATCAGATCACCTTCCTCATACAAGTCTTCATCAATTCAAAAACGATCCATCGTATGGTTATTTATGAAGGCGCGTCAACTTGTATCATGTCTGTTGCTTGTTGGAAAGCGATCCGGTCTCCGACTTTGAGCCAGTCTCCCACAACACTGGAAGCCTTTGATGGGAGAGAATCTCATCCCTATGGTATCCTTCAACGATTGTCGATTACTTTAGAAGGGAAAACCGTTGAAGTGGAAGTTGAGGTTGTTGACGCAAATCTTACTTACAAACTCCTTCTGGGCCGGAGTTGGACATATGCCATGCGTGCCATGGCTTCATCCCTCTTCCGTGTCATTCATTTCCCTCACCAGGGGAAAATTTTCACTGTAGATCGGCTCTCCTTCTTCGCTTCTTCTTCTGAAGGCAATGTGCCTTTCGTAGAGCATACCTCCATCCCTTTCGAGAGTGTAGGAGCCGGGCTCTTCAAAGATCCCGCCCTCATGGGTGTTTTTTCACTCCCACCTCCACACCTCGCCTCTATCAGTATGATTTTGGTTCGTTCTGATGCTTGGGTCCTTCCCCCATCGACCAGATAGAATCATGGGGCGAGGAGATGCCGTTGAGTCCCGCCGAGCTCAACTACATCGAAATTGCTGTTGTATCGGCTCCTCCTGCTGAATCTGCTTCTTTAAGCGGAGCTCTTGACTCATATGACTATTCCCCTTGGCTTGGAGAATGTGCCTCCTCAGATCCATTAAAGGAAATATTTCCTTCCAACGAAGCCATCATAGAGACCATGTCTCTCGAGGAACCTTCATGGTTTAATCTTCATCACCGTTCCTCGTTTCTCTATACCCTTCGGGAAATGTTGGCTTGTCTCGAGCGGTTTGCTCCATGTCTCCCTTCACAACCTCTTCAGACACCTATTCAAGTCTATCAAGTATCTTCTTAAGGGAATTTGGGGAACATTACGCAGACCCAACCTATCGACATCTCTGTCAAACCAAGGGTTGTCGAGCACATCTACATAGGAGTCACTTGCACTCCTGAGGAAATTCAAATCTATATAGCTCTTTTTCACGAATTACACGGCGTCTTTGCATAGTCCTATGAAGAGATGCCCAGCATTGATCCAAGCATCGTAGTGCATGAGATACCTACGTATCTAAGAGCTAAACCTGTTCGTCAGCATTTACACCCTGTGCACCCCCGCAAGGCTGCAGCAATCAAAGCAGAAGTCGAAAAGCTTCTTAAAGTTGGTTTCATTTACCCTATCCCACTCACAGATTGGGTCTCTAACATTGTCCCTATGGATAAAAAGCAGGGTACTATTCGCGTCTGTGTCGATTATCGCGATATTGACCGAGCCTGCCCAAAAGATAACTATCCCACACCTTTCATTGACCAGCTCATTGATGAGTGTGCTGGGAGTGAGATATATTTGTTCATGGATGGCTTTTCTGGATACAAGCAGATTAATATCACGCTTGTCGATCAACACAAGATGGCCTTTATCTGTCTGTGGGGTACTTTCACTTATAAAAAGCTCCCTTTCGGTCTCAAGAATGCCAGTGCCACTTTTCAATGTGCAATGTCTTACGCCTTTTACGATATCCAGCACATTGTGCAGCCTTATTTGGATGACCTTCCCGCTCATTCAGCTAAGTGCCAAGACCATCCGTCGCATCTCCGCGAAATTTTTCTCCGCTATCGACACTACAATATTCGACTTAATGCACATAAGTGTGTCTTTTGCATGGAATCTAGCCGACGTCTCGGGTTTATCATCTCCCAAGAGGTCATCCGCTTGGATCCCCTTAAAGTCGAGGCCATTTTGAATCTTCCTCCCCCTAATTATTTGCGGCAACTGCAGAGCTTGCAGGGTAAAGCAAACTTTTTATGATGATTCATCCCGAATTATGCCGAGGTGGAAAAAGGTTTCATGTGGTTACTCAAGCGTGACACCCCGTTTCGATGGGATGCCATAGCTCAAGAGTCTTTTGAACATCTTAAAACTCTTCTGGTTTCTGCCCCTTTGTTGCGGCCTTCGAATTATCATCGCGATTACACGTTGTATCTGGCCGCTGCTGATACCACCATCGGCATGGTTCTGGTTCAGTATGATGATGATGGCACTGAAAATGTTATTTATTACCTTAGCTGCAATTTGTTAGACATGGAATCTCGACATGCTTATGTTGAGAAGTTGGCACTATCCACTATTTGTGCCGTTCAACGCTTTCGTCATTACAACTTGTTGCGTACCACAACAGTGATCTCTGATTGCAACCCAATGACCTACATTCTGTCACGCCAGTTGCTGGGTGGCAAATACTTGAAATGGATAGTCATCCTCCAAGAGTTTGACTTGGAATTTACTGCTTCCAAGTCTAAGAAATCACTTGTCTTCGCTGAACTGTTGTGTTCTTTGCCATCTACTGTTGCCTCCTCTCAGTTAGAGGATTCCATTCCAAACAAAACTCTCTTCCTCATCAGCACCCTCGATCCCTGGTACAAGGATATTATTGTCTACTTGGAGACGTCCTCCTTCCATCCCGAGACCTCTAAGGATGCTCGCCGACAGATCCGACATCAAGCCCAACCATATCGCATCGTTGGAGACACCCTGTACGGTCTCGGCGTTGATTCTGTTCTTCACCAATGCTTGACTTTCGAAGAAGCAGAGAGAGTTTTGAATGACTGCCACTCTGGTGCTTACGGTGGTCACATGTCTGGGTTTTCCACTGCACAAAAATTCCTCCGTGCTGGCTATTTTTGGCCCTCCATTTTCAAGGATTTCATTCTTGTCGTCAGTTCATGTGATGAGTGCCAAATTTACCAATGGAAGATGCGTGCACCCCTTGCTCCACTGCACCTCATTGTAACCGTCGGTCCTTTTGCCAAATGGGGCATCGATTATATGACCTGTAACCCTCGCTTGACTAGGGGGCATGGGTACATCATCGTTGCTGTTGATTATTTCACGAAATGGGCCGAGGCAATGCCTACATTGTCTAAAGATGGTCACACCGCGGCACAGTTTTTGTTCAACCATGTTATTTTGGCGGTTTGGAGTACCCCAAGCCATCGTCGCTGATCATGGAAAGCATTTTCGCAATCACATGATGACCGAGTTAACAACCCAGGTGGGCCTATGGCATGATAGTTCAACTCCATACTATCCTCAGGAAAACTCTCAAGTAGAAGCCGTGAACAAGGTCTTGGTCACGATGCTTCAACGAACTGTTGGCATGCATAATTCCAATTGGCATTTGATGTTGTTCTCTGCTTTTTCGGCCTATCGTACCTCCGTAAAGGACGTCACCATTTTCACTCCCTTTCAGTTAGTTTATGGACTGGAGGCTACCCTTCCTATTGAGTGTGAGATTCCTTCATTAAAGATAGTCATCGAATTGCTCCCTGATACTACTCCACTAGAAGAGCATCTTCTTTACTTCGAGAGGCTGGACGAGACTCGTCGTCTAGCCTCCTTAGCTATTGAAGCATAGAAGAAGCGAGTGAAAACTCACTTCGACCATATTGTTCATCCCCGCTCTTTCATTGAGGGAGACTTAGTACTGCTCTATGATCAAGCTAACAATAAGCTAGGGGCAAGAAAATTCGAGCCTATGTGGCATGGGCCCTACATTGTGAAAAGAGTTTTGCAAAAAGGAGCCTACGAGCTTATTGATTATGAAGGGAATCCTTTGGATAAGCCCCGAAATGGGCTTTATTTGAAAAAATACTATGCATGAGTCCAGGCACTCTCTCTTTGTATATACGTGTGCTTTCAGCAAGTGTGTTGTGTGTGCATGTTTTCATATTTTTGTCTTGGTGTGTCGGCGTGATTGCTACTTATTGTGTCTTTTTGCTTCTTGGACAGATGTCTGGATCGCCTTACGTTGGTTTCACTGATGGTGCCTCCCGCAGTACACGCAACTTGTCATCTGCGGCATGGGTGATCTACGATCCTCATGGTGAGTTAGTAGACATTCAAGGGGTTTGTCTAGGTTGTACAACAAACAATGTCGCTGAATATAGTGTTGTGATTGAATTATTAGCTGAGGCGATTAACCTCGGCATTCGAACATTGGTTGTGAACTTGGACTCTCAGCTTGTTGTCCACCAACTCAACGGGCGTTATTCCGTCAGAGATCATCGGATCTTAAGGTTGTATTTGCGTGTTAAGTTGTTAGAAAGGGATTTTGATTTCATTACTTATCAACATATTCCAAGATGACTTAATACATTAACCAATGCATTAGCTAATTATTTGTTGGATAGGAATTTGCATAACATGTAGCTCAACATAACACAAGAAGCATAAAGTACAATAAACCATAAACCATATGTATATATATATATATATATATGTGTGTGTGTGTCCAAAATGTTTGCACCCCATGCATCATCAAAAAATAATACATGTTTGTCTAAATACATTCGGAGACAACATATGCATGGAAAAGAAAAGCCTAGATATCTAGTCTCAGTGGTGCTCATGGTAGCACATCACCGCTCGCACTAAACATCTCAGGAGTCAGTGGATGCGAGTTGGCACCCCCACTGTGTGCCTCTGGTATGCTAGTGGGACATCCGCTAGCCGAGCGTAATCTAGAATCCCCTGAGTGATAGCTTCGAGGTTTTGAATAAGCTCTCTTCTGTCATCACCCTCCTCCTAAGGATCCACTCCTGCTCCTGCTACTACTGGATGTCTCCTCGCAATGGGAGACATGCCAGCCGGAAGCTCTGGGCCGACGTCGACATATGCATATAAAGGTCATTAGGACAAGCATGTAATAACCAAAAAAAATTATAAAAACACAAAATGAAAAAATGAGGTCATACCAATCTCCTCGTCCCATTCCTCTCCCTCTGGCAGGGGAAGGTCAGGGTCTCCGGTGAAGTCTGTCCCCGCATATGGCCAGTCCTCCACCACAATCAGTTGGCGGTGAAGCCACCCGAAAAACTTTGGTCTAAAAGACATCTGTTGACCGCCACCACCACTCGGCATCAGTGCCGCCCATCAAACCATTGTCGGCTCTCGAGGTGCTGGGTCAGGAACAAAAGCCCCTTGGCCCTGGAAGCTTGGCACACGTTCCAAGAAGAACGTTACCAAGATGGAGCCATATCTGAACTGTTACAGCTTGCCCTGCTTTGCCTTGGTCAGCTGCCTCTTCATATTGGTCGTCACTGCTGATGCCCAATTGAAGACTGTCGGACTAAGGCACTCTGTCACCAGGATCAGCTGGTTCTTCGTAGCTTCGTGGGGCGCCTGCGCCCCCGTAGCTCATGTGATGGTGAACAACAATGCTCTAAGAGTCAAGTCTGGGATGGTGGAGATATCCACCTTCGAGCTGCCCTGCCCGTATCTTGCACCTGGGAAAAATCGGGCCTACACCTCCTCCATCTTCTCTCTAGATGGCCTGCTACCGGTCAATCGAGGTACCGACCCCCATCGTGACAATCCAGTGAGGAAGTAGATATTAGATACATCTAACTCCAATACTTGGTCCCGTATTCAGAACACCTATTCCTGTACATCCCACAAGTTGACCAAATACTGTAAGAGCTCTGGCTGAGATCGCAAACAGGACAGCAGGAAATATTTCTTGAGCCCGCACGCTTTGAGTGCCTCCATGCAATCCTCATCTACCAAGGCCAATGTGTCTACTTGGTCATGTTCTCGTTCTTTCCACACGATCACCATTTTTGCCTATTTCCCTGCAAACACAAGCCCAAAACAATAAATTAGATACTTGAATAACTTGAAATTGAAGGGAAATTGGTTTAGATTTGTTTAAAATGGGCCAAAAAACCCGTGCGGCCATTGGTGCAACTGTTTCTAAAATAGTCGCGCCCATGGGCGCGTGCCTTTTAGGAAAGTTTCCCCATTAGCACGGGTCCGTGCCCGAAACCCGCGCCAATGGGCGCAACCCTTAAATTTGAAATCCTCCCTATAGAGGATGAAAAAGAAATTTAAAACAAATTTTAAATGGATAGAAATGGAGCAAAAGATGAGACCACTTACCTGACACTGACGGCGCTCCGAATGGTCCACTGGATTTGTCACAATCGCCAACTAAATATCGCACTCCAAAAGCCCTAATGTCGCTCTCAAAAGGTAAAAAGTGAAAAGTAATTTTTGTTTTACAATTTTCACCATTTTATAACTTTTTTACCCCTAAATAGGTTTTTAAGAGTCATTTTATGAATATTTGTGTCGAAAATGGATTTTACGCCCGTTTCTTGTGCAACGACAAGTGTTTGTGCAGCTTTGGTGGCGAAACGAGTTGTATTTTATACTTTTTTGGACTCTGTAAATACACGAAAAAGTCACTTTGGAGTCATATTTCGCTCTTTTCTAACTCTCTAAACGTGAAAAGAATACAGAGTTGGTCCTCTCGACTCGTTAAACAGAAATGAGAGGCGGTCGTCTTTAAACCCTTTTCCGACCGTTTAAAAGCGAAAAGATTGTCGGACCCTTATCGTTTCCGGTTCGTTAACGGTCACGAAGAGACATCGTTTTGGTCACTTTTTTACTTTTTCAGATCAGAACCACTATTTATGAAAAGTACTCCTCAGTCGTAATGACCAGGCGGTTCTTTCGAGCATTGTTTTATACTTTTTCGGGCTCGAGAGACACAACTTTACGAAAAGGACACCCTCGGAGTTTACTTTTCTGCTCTCTTTTCAAACTCTCTAAACATGAAAAGACGTCGAGTTCTTCCTTTCTCAGACTCGTTAAAACTAAATGACATCGGATTCTGTCGCGTTGATGCCTCCCAAGCATATACTATCCCCGTTAAGCTTGTCATCCAAAAATAATTGGGGTACTCGCCAGAAAGGGTGGGGGAATAAAGGAACCACAATTATCGTCGTGTTGGTAGTATGTCACTCTTGAACATGGCACTTGTCTGCATTCATGTCTGGGTGGGGATATCTCATCTTGTTTTCAGACTTGCCTCTCTGGGTTTGGGTTATCCTATTTGACCTCTCATCTTCTCATCGCCTTGTCACCATGACCCCTGATCATCTGATGTCAAATACTGCCAAGTCCATTGTCGTGCCGCCGATATGGTCAAGAGAAGTTGACCTCTGCAGAATACTTAACCTCCCTCTGATACCTCACAGAAAACATTTTATCCTTCTTTGTCTCGTGTCGATGATGTGGGAAACATCATGGCCCACCTTCGATCAAGGTCACTTCCTGTCGACTTCAGCTCATTATCCAGGAAGATTGACTTAGAGACTCCCTTCAGGTGCCTTGGAGCCTGCATGCCTCAATGGCAGGTTCTTCGTGCTCGATGCGAGGTTTTCATCATTGGCCTCTGATCGAATGATTCTACGGGTGTACGACACCGGCTCACTGATTCGCACGCCGTGGATTGTACCTATAGTACCTTGACGACCATTGTCATTATTGGTGGTACCTCTTGCGTCTATTAACAGTTTTCATCATTGACTGGTAATCAGACAATGTTCTTGCATGTTCGACTTCGACTCCCATATTCGCATGACCCTGGATTTTGTCTGTTGAGATCTAGGTTGCATTTTGTGGATTATTATAATCACTACATTACTCATTCACTGGATGGCTGCGACCATGCTTGAGTCTATTCATCGATCCTCGCTGGATGGCTGCGTCCATACCTTGGATCCAGATTTTTATGTACTCTGCTATGGATGGATGCGCCCATACCATGTACATCATGTACTTGAGATATCAGTTGTACTTCGTGCAGGTTCTCCAGCGGCCATGTTTTCAGTCGACCTTGTTCTTGTAAAGCATTTCACCCCTCTCTCTCTTGGGCTTCATGCTTTAGGGGGCATCTGTTACACAGTATTTTGTCACCATCTCTGTTACGCCTTCTCCCACACATTGGAGGACCTATTCCGGGACCTGTGAGAAGTGACATAACCTGAAAACACCTGCATTGTATCCCCTCGAGTATGTACTTCATATGCCCTAAAGACACCTTCTGCAAAATACCCATAAATATAGCCCTTTTTCCATTGGCGCTATTCCACAGTGTATCACTCACGCCAATGGGGGAAATCCTCCAAAGAGGGTGCGCCAGCTGGCGCTCTGTATCAGAGTCGCACTAGCGCCAACCCAGTTGGGTAAATTTTTTAACAAACCAACTTTCGAAGGTTCTTCCTAACCTATTCATGAACTGATTCCAGTTTGAGTTAGTTCAGTTGGGCTTCGAATCTCCATGGAAAGGAAGTAGTTCTCCACCTCTCATGGAAGCTCCCTAATGATAATGAAAATCCCATGAATCTTGTGGATGATCTTATCTCCTTCTCCTCCCTCTATATAAGCTTGTTCTTTCACCTTTGACAAGCTAGTTAGTAATTCTACTCTTCAAGCTCAAAAATCTAAGTCCCAAAGTTTGAGAATTGCTAAGCTCATGCTACAAGAGGCCTTGTTCATCCCCATAAGGCTATATCTTTAAGGACGAGATCCATGTCCAAGTAACCAAGGAGAGAGAGGCTTGTTCCCCATCCCTTACAAGCTTTGCAAGGCATGTGTTGCTGATCACCCAGCCAAAGGAGGATTTGACGTCAGAACTTGGTTGTATTCTCTTTTGTTATCAATAATAATAGACGACTATCATTATGGTTCCACTCTTATTGTCTTTATCATGATGTTTGAGTTGTATCCTTTCTGACTGATACATAGTTGCATTTCTTGGATTTTATGCTTGTATTTGTGTTGTTCTTTGCATGTGCAGGTGTCTGTTCATGAGGATCGTGAGGATTGTGACCAGCTGAAGCGAAAGAACGGGAGCGACAACTCTTCTACAAATACTAGCGTTGGATTCGAGGTAGGCCCTCATCATTGGTCTTTACTTTGCAATTAGGAACCTGCGTGTTAGCATTGTTTGATTGTTGCTAGACCCCATTTAGGCTAGTGGGATTGCCTTTGTCCGTAGAGGGGATTTACCTACACAACACCCCATTCATCACACTTGACTCTCCGTAGGGTCACACACTTGCTTTCACCAAAAGTTATCTTACTTACCTTTGCACGCTCTCACGGTCAAGGAATTACACTACCTCCCACTGCTGGGACTCCTACTCCAAATAGTTTGAGGTCTAGTTGGGACTTCTTATCAGGGAGATCCCCTAAATGTTTGTGATTCCAACACCATCAACCTTTATGGCGTTAGAAGGAGGGCCAGATAACAAGATCTGCCCTTGAAGTTTGTTTTGAATTTCTGCACATATTTCATGGCTTTTGTTGAAATCATAATCCTGACGTGTTTCTCTCATGTTGTTGATTTTGAAGCACCAATAAGAATTATAGATGACTTGTCCAAATATAAGTTCAATGGCGACAATGGAACACCCTTGTTTAGGCACACTGTTTCCTTCAATGGCTTCTATGGTGGGCATGATGTCCCCTCGGATGACATTGCCTATGGGTTGTTCACTTTCACGTTTGAAGGGTGCACAAAGCAATGGTGTAACAGATTTACCATAGCCTCTATACACTCTTTCGATCACATGTTTATAGAATTATGTCGTGTTTTCATTCTTTATGACCATAAAGCACTTAATCAAAACATTTTAAAATTGCGAAAATCACTCGATGAATCTCTTGAGCACTTTCACGATCATTTTCTTCATTACTATTATAAATTTCCTAAAGATGAGGTTGACAAGCAATTTTTGGAGGAAATATTTCAGTATCTTGTTCACATTTCTGAGAATCCACATGAGTTAGACTCTTTCAAGCCTCTCCCAACATACCTCGGTGTCAGAGCTTATAAATTTGAGACTGACAAGGTTGTTGTGCCAAGTGACCCTCTCTCCCCTTCTCGTCAATCAGCTCTAGCTCCCAATGTCGAGGTGGGAGAGGTTGAAAATCCACATGTTGATATGTCACCATCTGCTCCTATTCCACCTGCTCAGGATTTCTATGCATATTTGGACTGCAAGCCTAATGATTGTCACATGGTCTCATCTCCTTGGCCTTCGTCCTCTAGTTCCTTTAATCCTCCATATTTTCGGTGTGTTTTGTTCATATGTTCTGGATTCCACATGTGATGTTCACGAGGATCAAGTTTTGGATGGAGTTAGTATTGAACAGCCAACCCGCACTATCATTTTTCATGAGTATGTGTGGGAGTCTGAACAAGAATTTGCAGTGGAGGATGACTTCCTTTTGTCCACACCTTGTCCGCTTTATCTTGACATCTTCCACGATTATTCTATTTTTGTTCCATCTTGTGAAAATTCATTTCTGAATTTTTCTAATTCTGATCATTCACATAACACGTGGGATTCCATTCTTTCATTTGATTGTGAAGAGTACAAATATTTCTTCCCTGATCCACCCAATCTCTCATTTTACCTTTCCCAAAACATTGAGGGTGAAAATTCATGTTTTTCATCATCCCCTCTTTATGATTCATCAGATCATGAGGATGTCCTTTTCCATCATCTTGAGTTTTCTTATTGTGGTTGTCATGATCTTTTCATTCATTCATCTGATCATGATTCTGATTTGTCTACTATTGATCTGTCTAAGCCACTAGTGTTTGATGATCCATCTTCTGATGAATTTGAAACTCCTTAAGATGTCGAGGCACTTGAGCCTGAGCTGATGGTTATGTCAAGTTCTCATATCCTTGAGGTTAGTTCCAATTTTGATTAGAAATCTGTTTAATCTCCCGAAGCTCCTCATCACTCTGTTGTTTACATTGAAAATCAATCTATTTCACAGTTTTCGCACCCTCCATCATAATCAAATGATCCTATTGCTCATGCATTGGAGGAGCCGTATGTAGCAAACATTGTTGCAAAACAGAAGTTTTATTCTTTCTTTATGTTTGCTCATATTTCAAATTCGAAGGTGTATACATGTTTTTTTTCCACGTGCAATGTGACAGGACACCATCATATGTCCGAAAGTGCCTTTCATGTGCTTTCCGTCTTTACTTTTCTATGGATGCATTCAAGCTTTGAACGTTTTGTTTTACATTGTTGTATATTTCTTGTCTGTTGGTTTGATTTTCATATCTTTCTTTTCAATCATATTGTCGCCTACATGGTCCAACCAATGTGTCGATGGATGCACTGGAAGTATCACTTCACGTGAGTTGGCCTATGCTATGCTTAGGTTAGGAGTAGGAGTGGTGTTTTTCTTTTCTTGTTTGTTTTATGGATTTGCTTACTTTGTTTTGCTTTGTCTTGCTTCTTTCCTTTGTTTGTTTTCTTCCAAACCCGTAGGTTAGTTTCTACATAAAACCATGTTTGGCCTCTTAAACAAGAAGGGTGAAATCCAAGAGCAACTTGTACAACTATCAAAAATTGGTTATCTATCTATTCCCTATCTTTATGTGAATCTTGAGTTTCTTCTAGTCAATGATACCTTGATGGAAAATACGTTCCTTTCAAAGAGAGTCATGGTGAAATCATGATGTTTGCATTCTTAACTAGTACCACCTACTCTAATTGGTTTTCTATATTCAATTAACCCTTGTCAATTCAGTCAAGTAGAGTAAGGAGAGGGAGAAAACCTTAACAAGTATTTTAGAGGTATATATAAATATCCTTCTCTGAAGGGACAACCTATTCTTCTCTTAATAAATCAGGATCCCTCTTCTACCTCATGAAATAAATAAGTGCTTATGCATAGTTCTTTGAAAAATGAAAATAAAATGGAAAATAAAATAAAGGGTGAAAGAAGAGAAAGGCTCCCCGCGTAGAGAGGTGAAGCAATTAACTCTGTTGGGTCATTGTCTAGGCTCACTAGCATTGGAACAATGCTTTTGTTCCTGAAGTGACTCCAATGAGGTATTGTCCAAGCCTACTTGCAATGGAGCAACACCATAGATGAAACTAAAACTCTGGCAGACTATATTACTTATGCATTTATATACCCCTCATCCCCAATTAAAACAACTCAGTTTGAGTTGGCTTGGTATGTGTGTTGTTGATAAAGAGAATGATAGGGACTACATTTAATTCAAGCTAGTGAAGAAGCTATGATAATCGAATAACTGAAAAATAATTTTGGAAGAGTTAGACTCGCTCTGCATGAGACAAGGTCCATACGGAGAGGTGTAGTTCTACCAGTGTGTCACTAATGTTGTAGAGGCTACAACCATCCTCCAAAATTTTTCCTATGCTTTGTTTTGGAGCCTGCCTTCTAAGTCATAATAGCTCATCTAGCACTGATCCAGGTACTTGTGCTTTGATTGAGCCTCATCCTTTTCATCTTGGCTTGTGTTTTCTTACTTGGTTTACTGTCTAACCCACAAGTTGATCTCTTGACTTGGTTTACATCCAGTTCTGGGCTTGCCTTACAGAACTATGTAGTCCTTGAGGGAAACCAACCTTTCCCTTGGGAATTGCACAGTCCAAGATGACAGTGAGCCTTGAGCTCAAGAATTGCATAGTACTAATTGATAGAGCCACTCGGCCCAAAGAAAATGTGCAGAAGCTTTTCTACTCAGAAGCTTCCCAATGCATGAACCATAGAATTTTATGGTCCCTCCCACAATTGCGCAATATTTCCAGGAAATGCATGGCATATTTTCCCAAAAAAGAAAAAAGAGAAAAATGAAAAATCATCCCTAAAAATAGGAATCTATTTTTAGTAGCCTGAAGGAGGCACTTGAGTTATTTTAGAAACTTCCGCCAAGTGTCACTTTTTCCTCGATTTCCTTCGCTTCATAAACCCTAAATTGACCAAATATATTTAATTGACCCTTCCAGAGCTCATTTTCACATTTGATCTTGGAGCTCTGGCATTATCGAGGAGATCAAGAAACCTCAGTGTGATCGTTGTCGCTTTTCTAGGTAAGTTCTATTTTTCTAGTCTTTTGCCGCTTTTTCCATCGCTTTTGTTTGTTTAGCTTGTGAGAGTGTTGTTTCACTTGTTTTTTTGAACGAATGTTGGTGTTTTAACTTGTTTTAGCTTGTAGAAATGTTGTTTAAAGTTTTTCATTGCCTTTCATAAGTGTCGCATGCATTACCATGTTTTTCACTAACGGTCGTCGTTGCGGCGACTCCCTTCGCATGCTTTGTTTTCTTTCGATTTGATTGATTCCTGCACTTGTTTCACTTGCATGCATCATCACTCAGTCAAATTTGCACTCGACATCACATCATCCTTCAAATCTACTCGATTTCACACTCACCTTGGGAAGTTTTAGTCAGTGAGCCTTCTCACTGAGTGTTGGGACTGCGCAATGCATAGTTCTAGCAGGGAGCCAATGACCTCTATGATCCAGAATTGTGTAGTCTATCTCATCATGAGCCTAGTTTGTTGCTTGGTCTTGTCTTGAAGTTCCTTTTGGTTTTAATCTTACATTTGCTTGCCATGAGTGTCCACTTTGTCTCCAAGTACAACAATTGTTGAGCATCTCTCTAGCTGTTATAGTTAACATAGCCTCCAAGAGAGCTGCATCAAAGGAAAAGGTTGAGAGCAATACCGGGGACACAATTGAGTAGACATCAGTTTATCTACCAATTTATGTAGACACTCATTTGTTCATTGAGAAGGGTACCACATTGACATGGTAGCAAATCAAGGATAGTTTTGCCAAGGACTTCAAGGAAGACTTAGAGGATCGACATGTTTACCTTAGCATCCACTGGTCAGGATTATACAAGGTTTCATGTAGGTACCTCGTGTTCCCATGTGTAGACATTATCATCTGGATTGTCTCACACATAGATCCAAAGACTATGACATTGAGTAGTGCTAAGGGGATGGAGCTTGCCACCTTCAGGGCAAAGAACTTTCAACAAATGCATCATTTACCTCGGTCGATGAAGCACATGGATACACTTATCAATGCCACCTATAGCTTTGTGAATACTAGACACATTGTCCAGCGCTGGGTGAAAGAGTCGTCAAAGTTCAAACAGACACCCAATCACATTTATAAGACAAAGTCTCCCAAGAAGGCTTATCATTTCTTGATCATCTTTGCATGCAAAATATATGGTCAAGAGAACACAAAAACCTTTCCTAAGGTTGGGTAGTCATGTTGGACCAGTTGGTGAATGATGGGAAGCCATTCAACTAGTTGGAATCATTGGCTCATTAAAGATCCATGTGAGTAATGCCTAGAATCTGCCTAAGAATGAGCAAGCAAGATTTACATGTTCACATATTTACTTGATGCAATTTGTGCCTAACAGTAGTTTGCTGACATGAGATGGACATGGACACCTAAGGATAGTGTCATCAATATTTATTGCAAGTTTCTTTCCGACTACGGCTATTAAGGAGTGATGGCGAACCTAACTGACCATTTCATCCTCCCATTGTACAAGCTAATCTTTAAGTAGGATCCACCTTTCATATCCCAAGAAGAAATGAAGACAACAATGAACATCGTAGATTGGTATGCCTCACTACGTGGCACCTTCATTAGAGTGTATGGGAGAGAGAAACCTCTGCATGTTCTACCAAGTTATGCCACTGACAAGTTTGTCATACAAGAGGTCTCATATCACCTCTCCACAGGGTTGTCAGCAGCACTACACAGGAAGAAGAAGGCACCATGGCCCACTCTTCCTTTGCAGATCAGATTGTACAAGATTAAGAGCTTGAAGGATGGAGATGTTGAAGATAAGGAGATAGTAGGATTCAAGTTCGACACCAAAGATTTCAATCTGTATGATCCTCATGGTATTTGCAAGGACCAGTGTGTAAGGTTGTAATTTCCATGGATCCACGAGACATTTCACTGGCATGAGGAGGACCCTTGGAGGTATTGTTACAATGCCTATAAACTCCACGAGTTAGTGAGTATAGAAACAACTTGGAAAGTTGCTCTACAGACAACAGCATGATAGGAAGCAACAACAACAACAACAATGGGCAGAAATCCAGTGCAACTCAAGGGAAAGAGGAAGATTGTCGAGAACCTAGAGGCAGATCAAAGCTTCAAGATGAGGGCATATGCTATCACGGAGAAAGAAGATTTGCAGCGGAGGAAAAGAGGGAGCAACAGATAAAGAAAGCAAAGCAAAGCAAGAGAGAAAATAAAAGGTTGTTGGAAGCAAAGCTGAAGCTACAAAGAAGAAGAAGTTGGAGGAAGAACAGGAGTTGAGGAGGAGAGAAAGAGAAGATAAGCATAAACAAGAGGAAGAAGAAAGGCAAGGCATGATGAGAGCAAACAACGCCCATACAGGTTGAGGATTTGGAACAACCGGCAGCTGAAGAAGAGTGTGAACAAATGCAGGATCAGGAGATTACTCAATAGATTGAGCTACTGATTGAAGTGACAGATATGGAGCTGGAGTAGGAGCCACATAATGAAGACACTGACCTTATGCCGCAAGCACTAGAGGTCACCTCTCAGTATCCACCACCTCCAGTGTCAGAACCAATGTCGAGCGATAAAGTATAAGTTGTTCTCCTTCATGATGATCTGATCATGGATGTGTACAATCTATCATTTGATGAGTTGCAGAAGAGGATTGTACAGGTGCGGAGAAAGCACTTTCTAGATGATTAAGCATCACCTACATTCCTGAAGGAAAGGGTGATAGTATCAGATATCAAAAAGCATCTAGCTTCCCTTGTCGATGCTACCTTAGCCTATGCAAGAGAAATGAGCTCAAAAGTTAAGTTCATGTTGGCCGAGAATGAACAAATGGTAAAGAAATTGCAAGTTATCAGTCAAGAGGTAAAACAACTTCAGCATCATAGTGTTGTTTTCGGTAATGGTAGAGATGAGGAAAGTAATACTTGCTGAAGTATCAACACTTGAGACTACCATGCGGAAGCTCTACGACGGATTTGTCACCCTACATAAAGCATTTGTCTGTATGCATTGCTGACAGTAATGGAGCAAAAAGTTTGTTCAAACTCTCAGGAACATAAATCTCATCATCGCCCATGTGCAAGAGTGGACAATATGGTACAAAGGGGCCTAACTTGACTTGCCAAAGAAGATGAAGCCACAGGGAGAGCTAGAGAAAGCAAAGTTCTAGATGTTAATCCAGAACTATTAGCAGCTCGCCCCATTCGTCAGCAACATATAGGCCTCATATGCATAGTTGTACAAGAGTTTGGATTTCATGGTGAGAACACACAGGATCCCGTCAATCGGTTCCCTCACCGACGCTAGACCCAAGAACCAAGTCTAGCTAGAGATCGAAGGGTACATGAAGCAGCTAAGGACATAGACCATTAGGGATGACTTGGAGTTGAACGTACATAACATGAAAAAGTATGTTGGTGGCCCTATCATGGTCAACACCATGTTGCACATGCTTCAAGACGAGTTGGATACAAGTTCCAATACCATATACCTGGATGATATGGAGGTAAGAGTCTGTTATCAGAAAGACACCACGAATGGGGCGAGCTGCTAATAGTTCTGGATTTCATGGTGAGAACGCACAGGATCCCGTCAATCGGTTCCCTCACCGAGGCTAGACCCAAGAACCAAGTCTAGCTAGAGATCGAAGGGTACATGAAGCAGCTAAGGACATAGACCACTAGGGATGACTTGGAGTTGAACGTACATAACATGAAAAAGTATGTTGGTGGCCCTATCATGGTCAACACCATGTTGCACATGCTTCAAGACGAGTTGGATACAAGTTCCAATACCATATACCTGGATGATATGGAGGTAAGAGTCTGTTATCAGAAAGACACCATCAAGCAATTTGGGGACATCATCACACAATACCAAGCTTGGCATCAATATGTGGCTGAGAAGCACCAAGTGGAGGTTGTCGAGTTGGTCTTTCCCAAAAATTCAGATTCATAGTGTTTTGTCTTGTTAGGTTGTCTCTATCATATTTCATCTTACATCAGTACATGTGTAAATTGTAATATTATTTGTAAATATGTTGTAAGTGAAATTCCAAGTGTCATTATGGAATGTGAACGGTTTTCATGTGATTTAATGAGTTATTTGTAAAGAATTTGAAGAGTCATGAGGGTAGTCAAAGAGTCACACGGGTCACCCTACCCTTTGTTATCAATAGAACCTCATAACTCATAGGACAAGATTTTGAGAACCAAGCTTTTGGCTAGGCTTAGGCTTTGAAAAGGCTTGGTAGTATTGTGACAAGCCTTGGCTTCTCCACATCATAGAGTGAGTATACTTCTTTGGAGGAGGTGTTCTTGATTGTAATGTTCCATTAATGGGGCTAGTTGTCACCAATGGTGTATGTAGCGATCGAACTTTCACTTATAATAATAATATCAGAGCCAACATGATTTCATGCATAAAAAAATATCACCATAATCATGACTTAATAATTGTGTATCCAAACCAAAAAAATCAAAATCAAGATACATATTCAAAAATATAAATATAAATATAAAATATAAAAACCCAAAAGTTTTACCTCTCTCATCAAAATCATCGCCAAGGGGAAAGACCATTTCTGCATCTCCCCGGAAATCTTCTCCATCGTAGGGGTAGTCACCCACTAGCAACGGAGCTGCTCTTAGCCATTATTATGTATCTGGGAACCAACCACTAGTGTGTACTCCATCCTCCCTAGGCATAATGGAGTACTACCTCATCATACGCAGTTGTAATGGTAGTTGATAGGCCACATACTCTAGTATTATTGGCCTCATCATTGCAATCTTCTCAAAGAAGAAACTCACAAGAAAACTCCCATAGCCACATATTTGGTTCTTCCCTCTCTTAACCTTTATTAGTTGAGCCTTGACATTCACCAACATTCCTTCACACCAGTTCAAAAGTGTGGATTCTAAACATTTTATGCTTAGTTGTAGATGCAGTATCGTCATGATATGGGGTGCCTAGGTCCTAGCCACCATATCATAGTATATGCTAGTGTATGCAAAGTTAGGTATGTTATCTTCTCTATATGGACTTTGTCCCTTTCCATTCCTCTACCTATCCTACAATGGGCAGTTGTAATACTTCCTCATATTTCTGGCTATACCCCAGTAGGATTCCACACTTTATCCCTTGTGATTTCCACTTTTATCAACATACTTTTGCACGATGAGCCTTGGTTTCCTCATTCCATCGTCATCATCTGTTTGGCCTATCATTTGATTTCACTTGGTGTTTTACCCCTTCTTGGAGGAACCATTGCAATGAGTGGTCCTATTAGCTAACCTCTTATCCTCATTATGTCATGAGAAGTTTCAACATTACCGGAACTAGTTGCTATCCACTATAACACTCGTTCCTCCAAGAGGAGTTTTCTTTAAGCTCTTTTTAGACTCCTTAAAATAGAAAATATTTCTGAGTGAACTTGTCTCCTTCACACTCATAAAAGTACTTGAAGGAAGGATTGTCTACCCAGTAGAAGTTTAACCCTTTTCCGGACTGGGGTAGACTTGTTATGAAAAGGAATACCCTAGTCTGCTTGGCTATGAGGTTCTCCCTTGTATACTTTTATCTCTTTTTCGATCTTGGGGAACAACTTTACAAAAAAGGAACTTATAAAAAGAGAAGGGAGGTAACATTTATTTTCGTTAGTCATCCTTGGAAACGTCCTTTGCATCACCCTTGAACATGACAACTATCTATTTCATGATCTCAAAATTGGGTCTTAGCTTGCCTAGGAGTTGTACCATACATATTAGTCTCTTTACTCCTATGACTTGTTACTCTTCTAGTCGTATGGAGTGTGCTTCAATGCCTCCTACATCATTGCATGATATCATATGGTTCTCATTAGTCATGCTGACAAAGTCATTTTTGTGTCATGTTGTTATGTGTTAAAGGGAAGTCTCAGCCTGTGTCGCCCATCTGCAGTAGCTTGTTGACCTTTTTTGAGTCGTCCATTCCTGTGTCAGTTGTACTTCATCACTTCATGACTTCATCCATACATCACATCATCCTAGTATGTTCTGTGTCGATTGATGGGGTATACATTAATGCCCTCCTTCGACGGATCTTCTCTTGTTGACTTCAACTCATTATCCAAGAGTTTAATCTAGGAACTAGTAGTACCTTGGAGCTTGCAGACCTTAGTGGCGGGCTTCCTCGCAATCAGTAATGGGTTTACATCATTGGATCTTGATTAATCAAGTTCACTGGTGTTCGACATCATATCATCTATTCACACTGCGTGGATTGTACTAGGTATCTTAGGGTTCATTTTCCTCATTGATGACTTCCCTCACATCTGTTACTAGTTTACCTCACTGGATAGTAATCAAATGGTTTCTGCCTTGATATTAGCTCATATATTCGCCTGATGTAGAATCATACCATCAGGGTTATGTCAAAGACCTTGGGTTAGGGACATCTCACTCTTATATGGCATCCTTCTCAGGCTGAGCTAGAGTTATGTATCTTTTATGTACTTTGAGGATTATCCTCGGAGACTTCTCTATCTATCAAGTGTCCATAGTCCTACTGATGTATATTGTGACATAGATCCATGATTGTATTTGTTAGTGGCTATGCTCATTCTCTTGAGTCACATGGATCCACTGTGTATGTATTCATGGCCATGTTCAGTATTTTCTTATGACTGAGCATGGGTATGCCCGCCTTGGGGATGTTATCAGCATAGATGAGACTTCATCTCCAAAGTCTTCCTTTCTACATTCTTGGCTTTGTCTCCCCACTCCTGTTTTGACATATGAGACTTATCATAATGTATTTCGGCCATCAGCCTCTCTTTTGACCTCATACATTAGGCGACATCATTTATCATCTTATTTTACCCCCTAGGGTCAGTGTTCCTTAGTCCTCATGGTTGTATGACTTTTTCTAGGCCTTAGACCTTTTTTCCAATCATACTTCCCATTCGCATGGATGGAGTCTTATGATAACAATTGGAATCTCCCAGTCGCTCCCAGCCCTTTGTTGTGCAAGCAATTATAGACTTTTTTACTCTTTCATATGCTTGTGATTTCAATAGTGTCTTGGTCCCTAGAAGATCAGTTCGACTTATCATTTATTCGAGTTGGTCAGGACTTATCATTTCGAATTTTCCATGACTTCTCATCATCCTGAGCATCTACATTCATCCCCTTAGGACATCTCTTATGCCTATTTATACTGGATCACTTGAGAGGGTCAGAGGAGTTTTGGACTAGAGAGGTTTGGAGAGCGATATTTTTGGAGAGCTAGAAATCTTGACTCCATGCTACTACCTTGCTACTAGAGAAAGATTGTGAGGTTCTTATTACTTGAATATTTCTCTTCATGCTCATTTCCTTGTTATAGTGGGGAGACTCTACCGGATCTGGAGAGGAGGCTTTGAGGTGAAGGTATATGAGTGTAATCTAATTTTTCATGATTAATAGAAACATATGTTCCTTCCCCATATCTATTTTTATTCAACATGCTTTATGGTGATTTCTATGATATTTTGATCTAACAATCTTGCGAGGAAGGTCACTTGTTGTCTCCATTTGTTTCTAGTTGTGCGTAGGGGTCAAGATCAGGTGTGGACGAGGCAGAGCACTCGAGTGGAGAATGGGAATATGCATTAGACCCAAAATCCTTCCCCAACCTGCAAGGAGGCCAAGTGCAAACATATTTCCTTGTAGTACATAGAACCGACTGCTTGATGCATACTTGATCATTTAGGTTAGGATGTTATTATATTTCTATTGGTATTTTTTTTTTCTGTATGGTGATCTGATTTGGACACAATATCACAGAGAAATAGATCCTTGCAACTTTAGATGCAGCAGTAGGTAACACTATTACAAGATTAAAACCCCAAATTTGGAAGGGAAACCTAATATGAAGTCTCAATGTGCCCTTCATTAACAATCTTGGTTCACTTATATGCATTAATGAATTATTGTACTTGATGGTGGGGATGCAGCATTGGACATTATATGTAATTGGTAGGTGGTTTCATCCACGTTTCATCATGGGTTGGGCAACTTAATTGAGGCCTAAGTCCACCAAAGGCATATTTACACCCTCAAGTGAAGCGTTGAGAGCCATGGGCCTCCCACCATGTTTAGAGCATCATTTCATGCCATGGGAACCTTCAACATCCTCTTTGCCCCACCTTATTGATGAGATGATGCAGTTGGACTAGTGTGCTCAGGCCAACCTAGCATTCGCCATGTGATGTGGTAGTTGATCCAAGGCCCAAAGGAGGTTTGTCTCACCCCTTGTGACATGGGAGGGAAGGCACCATTGTTAGAGCCCTCAATATTGTAGCATTACAAGCTATTATATCATAAGGAGACCCATGAGACTTGAGGACTTCCTTGAAGGTTGTATGAGCTTAGTTCTTGTTGAAGTAAATAATAAGAAGCTTTTTATCCCAAGCCTTGTCATCTAATTTACTATTAAAATTGGTTATTTTTTGGCGAATATCATCCATTTAATCATATATATGTAAAAAATAGGCGAATATTTAACAAAATTAGCAAACATTTTTTTTTAGAAAATGTCCAAAAAATAGCCCATTTGCGAAATTTCGCCCCTAAAATTTCCCCTATTGATGAATAGCAATAACTTGATTAAAATCATCAATTCCAAAATTATTGAAATTAATTTCAAACAAATTTGAAATATTATTATTAATTACATGATTATTGAAACTAAATTCCAATAATACTAAAACTAGCTTAGATCCATCTTAACTCCAAATCTACCAAGTGCTAATAGGGATAAAATATGTTGATATGCAAACATTTTTTTACAGTGAAAAGAGATTTGATCCTTCTCAATGCTTGGTTGATCCAAAGTTAAGATGGATTTACGCTGGTGGATAAACAAGTTGAGGGATACAACATATATGTCAAATCAGAGGATGCAAAAAGATACGAACGTAATCATAACTATCATTATTGGATAGTTGGAATTGTTAGGATGAAATTTGGCATCAAGTGTGTTTGAATTGATGTCAACCAGGCTAGCATTGATGTCAATTGAGTTAGAATGGCTTAGTTGGAGTTGGATCCTTGGCTAGAGCCAAAGGGGGAGTTATAGATTTGAAGGAATTTCTGCTTCAGGAGATTAGCTCAGATGCTCCTAGAAATGGTACAATTGGATAGTGCTCGGAAAGAGATTTCCAACAGTATACTGAATTCTAGAAAAAACCAATTGGATCAAAAGTTATTACCATTCATATTTTGTGTGCCAAAAGGGTCAAAGGTTCAGTCAAAGTTCGGTGATAGTTTTGATGGTCTCCAAAACTACCAACAATTTGGAGTTTCCCCAAAATTGGTGAATAGGCTCCGCAACATTGTTATTTATAGGTGGCACAGAGATGGTCCAATGAAAAGCTAAGGAGGTCTAGTTTGGGTCCTTCTTGGGACACGTAATCTCGATAGATATTTCCCCAACAGTTTCCAAGTGCACCTAAGGTGAAATTTTTTGGGGTGACAAGGTGTCTAGACAAGTTGGCACATGAGCCTGAATGTTGTATAGTTGGCGTGAAGGTGGACCAAGAGAAAAATCTCAAGAGAGATGGCACTTGGACACGAGACCCCAACAGATATTTTCCCAACAATTTGCAAGTGCAACCAAGGTGAAAATTTCTGGGGTGAAGAGGTGTCAAGATGAGGTGGTATGATGTGGTAGAGGCCAACATCAGGTGATTGTGTAGGTCAGCTTCCTAGAGGTTTGATAAGGACACATCACCTTAGAGGTTCTTCCCTAGTAGTTTCAAAGGAAGCTCATGAGAAATATTCTAGGGAAGCGACTTCAGTGAAACGGGAAAATCCTTGTCTATTTCCAAAGGGAATTCTTGTCCCAACCTTTGAAATCTGTGTCCAGACCTAAAAATTTTACAAAGAAAATCATCAAAAAACAAAGCCTTAGACCCCTTCTCCTCTATACTGGTGACATGGCATAAGGCCACATGGCACATTCTAATTGGTTGATAGACATAGGTGGAGCCACATTGGCATGATGACATTAGCATCTGAAAATCCTTGGACATGTGGCACTCCAGGATGATGACACATGGCATGAAAATTTGGCATTTTCATGTGTGCAAGTGCGCGGAAAATAGGTGACATGTGGCACCACTTAGAGCATGACACGTGGAAGAGAAGTACAAGTGGGAGATATGTCAGCAGCGGTGGACAAACATGTAATCCTGGATGTTCTCCAATTGGTGTAGGCAAGGAGCATGGAACTCAACGGGATGGTGGCAGACACATGTTCCTAGTGGTTTTCTTATTGACCTGTGACTACAACGGTGGACCCCATAGGACACATCACCTCAGAGGTATGACCTCGACGATTTAAAAAGGTGAGAAATTGAAAATGTCCATGGAAACGAGCCCAGGGAGATGGAAAAAGGCACAACATTAGATGGATAAATTTTGTCATGGAGGAATTGAGAGATGACATCACCTAGCGGGATTGACCCCAGTAATCTAGAAGCAAGGAGCCTTAAGAAAATGCTTAGGAAACAAAACCAGGGGACAAAAATATTCCTGTCAATTGACATTTCGTCAAGTAATTGAAAGGCGCATCCAAGCCCTGTCTTGTGAAGGTTTGATGTGTTATATGATAATCAGCGTAAAAGGGCCCAATTAACATTGACGTGTTGTTGAACAAAGCATTATGGGCATGTATTAATAAAAGCGCTAAGCATTTTGGCCTTAGATATACAAAAGGATTAGGCCCAAGTGCATAGAATTGAGGGCTCAACACTTGTGGACATGAACAAGACAGTATTTGTTTTGGCATTGTGTGTTATATTTGGTTGTGTCCGCTATAGTTGGTAGTGCACTACACTTAGATAGTGAGGCTTGAATGAGTCAGCAACCAACTTAGCACTATGTGCTATATTTGGCATAGAAAGACATATCTAGCAGATACCTAGAGTTGGAGAACTCTACTAAAACCTATAGCATGCCAGAATTGCTAAAATAGGTAGAATGGCTCATTGATTGATTCCATATGAGCAAGAAGGATGAGGAAGTGAATTACCTGGCTTAATCACAATTATCCATACTTGAGTGTCCCTCTTGCCATGAAGAATTAAATTAGAAAAGAGCATTGGGTGTAATGGAGATTTGATCAAGCTCAGAATGCCATGTTAAAGTACATCTCGGGCTCTGTCAGTCTTAAATATCAACACTGGATACTATGTCCATAGTATGTATGTGTCATCCCTAGTCACATTATTTGTATAACGGATCAGTTTTCTAGCAAGGGATGTCATACCAAGGAATTTATGAAAGTCGATGCCATGTTTAAAATACCTTGTAGTGCCCTACTGATTGGTAATGGAGACCATACTCAAGTTGTGAATGAGACTCATCGATGGTAGAAGTACTCCTTCGATTTGTCATGATTTGAGAGTTCCAGCATCGATCCCTGTGCAAAAATTGAACTAAACTGAGGATTGCAATTGTGCAGGTGGGGGTATGTAGCATAATTATGTAAAGAACTCGAAGTGAGAACACACTACTGGAAAGGCTAAGAGGGCATGTGGAACAACTAAGGTTGAGAAAAAGCATGTTCAACGTATGAGGGTTGAGTGCTAAGTGGAGTGTGTTGTTGAAGAAAGTGAAGAATGAGCAGAGGGCATGGGACTGGGTTGTGTATGAGTAAGGTTGCTAACGAGAACAAAGGGTTGTTGTGTATGATGCAAATGAGAAGAGACTAGTGAGTTGTTGATCATGATGCTTAAGAGAACAAAGAGCCAAGAGTTATAAAATACAAGGAATTGAAATGAGGTTGAGTGAGAGCCAAAAACAGAAAGCAATTAATTTCTAATGCACTGTGGGTTGGAGCTAATAAAACAAGGAATTGGTGCTTCCATCTTAGTAGATATTTGAAGGATAGCTTATAGGTTGGTGCCTCCTACAAGTTGGTGCTTGAAGCAAATCCATGAAGTAGGTGCTAGCAAACAATTTAAGGGAGTTGGTGCTTCCTATAGAGGGTGCTCAAAGATTGATGTAAATAAAGTAGGAGCTCATATTTTACATCATAACAAACAAACATTGGTGATTTTTCCCTTTTGGGTTTCCATGTGAAATCCTTTGTGTTCATATGTGTATGTTTCTTATGATGTTGCTTTGTATGTTCGTGTGTTAATCTCATATGTTGCTTTACATGATATTCTAGCGGTTGCTTGCGTGATGATTTCCAAGATTGAATGAAAACATAAATTGACATTAAAATAAAATTAGCCTTAATATCGATTCACCACCTCTCTCAATGTTAATTATTTTTTCCAACCATCACCTAAATAGGATTGAAGAGAGGATTGCTCACATTGAGCTTCATTTCTAGTGTAAACTAGATTCTCACGCCCCTTCAAGATCAAGATCTAGAGGCATAATTTCGGGCACTTCTTTTGATACTTGATACTCCATGTTTAGTTCCAGTTTTTTCTTTTACAATTCACATTTAGATAGCTTAGTTATACTTGCAATGCTAATAATTCTTAAATTTTGGACCAATTATTCCATCTGTAGGTGGTCAAATATTTGGTTTCTCGGAAATGGAGGATTGGGAGTTGCTGGTTCATGACCCTGGTAATACAAGAGGAAGGATGTCTCTTTTCAAACAATCCCTTCATATTTATTGGGTAATGAAACGGTTGCTGGCCAAAGCTTTGGAGCAGGTGGCCTCTGAAATGGCTGAGATGGCTCAGGGTGTTCCTAACTTGAGGCTTGAACTCCGCATCCTGCAAATCTCCATGGAGATGCAAGGGAAGCAGCTAGAAGAGATTCAGCAACTGCTCAAGTCCAGCCAGCAGAGGAACTTCAAGGAGGACTCTCCAATCTTTGCTAATGCTGTTGAGTAGTCTTTGTTCTTGTCTACCTTCTGATGATTTTGCGGTATTTAGATAATTTAGTCAACTTCCCTCTTTTTGTAATGGACAGTCTATATATGCATATCAATAGAATTAGACCAGGGAAGGACTGTAATGTCTATTTAGCCAGGAAAAAGAGACTGTGAGACTTCTTTTTTTGGTATGGTGTTAAAAACTTTAGGTGGACTCCCTACTCGGTTTCCCCTGGTGGGCGGGTAGCTGGTCCACTAATTTTGATGTAATTTTCTGATATATTAATAGAAAATGAGAAGCACCACCTTTGCCTACAAAAAAAAAAATATGGGATATGGCTAGAGTTAAATGGAAAAGAATGGGAAAATAGAAAATGGCTAGAGTTTGGAAATATGAAAGGAGAATGAAATTAAGGTTGGAAAAGGGAAAAAACCACAGTCATGGGTCCACGAGACAAGTCAAATTGAATATGAAAGTATTATAATTTGACAAAAGATTATGTCATCAATATGAAAGAGTACATTTGATCACAGATACTATTCAACACTAACACAACCTATGTAAAAGATTGGCCTAGGATTGTCTTCCATCCAACCAAATTTTTCCAATCAATGACTTGACATGCCAATGTAAATCAACAATATGCAAATAATGATTTTGATAGCATCCTAAATTACCTTTATTAAGAACCAAAGGAGCAATGAATACCATAACATATGAATCAAGAGTTACCTATTGTTCATGGTGGATTTTTTCCACTAGTCGAATTTCCTCTTATATCCCTTATGGTGCACTGACATGCAAGCTATGAGTTGAGGATTCTGCTTAAAGACGTGTCCTATAACCATTTAAAGCTCCACAACCTCCATCGGTGCATCTACAGTGAGCTCTTTAGTGCATTATGGGTTCCAGAGGCAACAAGGCTTCACATGGACCTGAACTGAGGTGAGAGGGGAGTTGAATGAGGTGGCCATGAAAGAGAGAAGCCATTACAAATTGGTTTTCAAGTTGCACTAGGACTAAACAACAACAAAAATCCCTTCGCTTCTAAAATAGTGAACAACGTAAGGGGGAAACCCATTGAAAATGACGGGAGACAACTCACCTAGGAAACCAAGCGAGGGTCCAGGCACAAGGTGGGCGAAGATAAGAGCTAGAGGAAGTGACAAAGGATAGCAACAAGGTCAAGCCACTAGCTTGAAACATAGAACATGATGGAGAGTCGATGAACGCGACTGACACACATTGCTTATGATTGCCAAGGGAACTCGACCTCTCGCCTTGGGAGATGAGGCTCTTTAAATGTGCCTCAAGGAAAGACATTTGTTGAAAGTGGTAATGGGAGGGCATATTGAGCCCCAACCCCATTTATTTCATTTCATTGCATGGCACCCTGACTGTGTAATTTGTTTTATAATTTTTAATAATAACAATTATTTAAAATAAAGTTAAAAACAAAAATATGATTTATAAATATATATAATATATATTTTTTTTTTTTTTTTTTTTTTTTTTTTTAAATATGTGATTATTATCAATAAAATAAGTGGGTTTTGATGCTCCACGTGAAATTAACTGATATTTTATCAATTAATTTAATTTATAAAATTATACGAATTTTTATAAAAATTCATAAAACACTAAGATAGTGTTGTTTAAAAAAAAACACTCAATTAGTGATTGATTTCTTAATTATCAATGATGCTCATCATGAATTAATCTTATTGATATTTATAAATTATTTAATTTATAAAATTATACTAATATTTATAAAAATTCATAAAACAAATTTTAAGATAGTGTTTTTTCGTCCACAGGGTCTTGGATAGATGGTGAACGGGTGCTCTGTTAAGGCACACCTTGATGTGAAGTCATTGGTTCAATTCCTTGCTCTAATCGGGGTGACATATTGGACATGATGAAGATGTAGTCCTTCCAAGCTTACAAAAAAAATATAGTGTTGTTTCAAATAAAACTCAATTAGTGATGGATTTCTCAATTATCGATGGATGTAAATATATAGTTAAAGGATAAAATCTGCTTAGCCTCATAACATATAAGAAACACAAACAATCTTATAGGAAGCGTCAACGTCAAAGAAATTATCATTTAACTTTTTATACAAGAATCGTCAACATCCAAGAAATTATGGTTTTTTGACTTTTTATGGTATCTTTCTAAGGATAAGTAAAACATCAATGTTGAACAATTAAAAATATCGTAATAAATATTTGTATTTAATAAATATGGGTAGTTGAATATTTTATAACATTTTTTTATATATTATCATTAATTACACCGAAGGTGTTCCTATGATGGGTTTGACTGGGTGGATTTAGCCAATAAGATCTGTGTAATTTCATCCTCCTCCATCTAAATAAAAATTGACATGTGGCACTGCAAATGACATCATGGAATTAACTAAGAAGTATGTCGTCATTTCTTTGTCGTGGAAACGTTTCACCTGCACCATTGTTTCCTCCCAGTGGAAATGTTTTAAGAAGAGTAGTGCCTTTCCCAAAAGCCTTATGGTCTGTGGGCTTATCGCGGTGTAAGTATGGAAGTGGTGGTTTTCTCTCAGAGAAGGGTAATGTTTACATTTTTGGGGTTCTTCTGTTGCTAATTATCTCTGGTCAGATGCCTCTATAGGTGATGGCATCTCCCATGACAAAAGTCGGGAGAACATATCTCATATCACAGGTCAAACACTAGGCTCATTCAGGCAACGCCTTGGATCTCATGGACGCCATGATTAAGGAGGATTATGATAAAAGCCAGGCTCTGCTTTGCATCATTGTTTCTCTTGATTTCCTGTAGAGATTGCCAGCAGTGAGGAAGGCGATCTTCATGGCACTAATATTTTCCGCAACAACCTCCAAATTAAATTCTCTTTAGTTACCCAATTTATTGGTTTTTGTACCTTCTTCCCAATTTCTGAATAGGCGTGATTTATGTCATAAGTGCCATAGTTTAATTGCATTTGATTTTATTATGGCCCAATCATCTGTTGAGAGAAATGCTTCCATTGATGCAAGATTTGCAGCTTCATCCAATGAGTTTTTGGAATTGGTGCATTGATTTAATGAAGTAATCTTCTAATCTAACAGACAAATAAATCCTTCATTTAAGAAGAACCGAGAACATGTTGAGAAGGTTTTAGAGCTTCTCACCGATGCCAAAATTTCCATGCAATTCTTTCATTGGATAAGGCAGCATCCTCGCTATAGGCACAACTTTGATCTCCATGCAATGTTAACAAATTTTCTCCTCTTGGCTCATCTTTTCTGGCCTGTAGGGTATATTTGAACACTTATGATCAAGATATGTGCCCACGTTAAAGAGATAGACAAGGTAATGGAATTCCTTAAAACATTGCATTATAAGGCTTTCAAGCTCAAAATCCAAGATTATAATTCTTTGTTAATAGCGTTAGCAAGGCTCAATTTGCCCAACACTGCAGAGAGCGTTTATAGGGAGATGTTGAGCAGTGGGATTAAGCCAAACAATTTGACATACAATACTATGATTGGTATGCTCTTCAAGCAGGGGAAGGTATAGAATGCTAAGAATTCTTGAGTCAAATTTAGGAAGAAGGTTGGTATCTCAGTAGATTCAGCTACACATCCTTCATTCTAGGGCACTGTAGGAACCGGAATATGACTAAAGCATCCAAGGTATTTCAACAAATGCAGTAACAATGTTGTGATCCAAATTCAATGACTATACAACTCTAATTAATGGTCTATGAACTTAGGGCAGAATAAAGGAGGCCTTTCAAATGATCATTGAGATGGTGGAGAATGGTTGCAAGGTTATTGTGCATACTTGTATGATTCCCATTGATGTTCTTTATGACACAGGCAGGTTACAAGAGACATTCGATCTAGTTAGTAAAATAGTGGAAAGGGTTGTCAACCAAACATTCATAATTGTATTTCATTAATCAATGGGTTTTGCAAAGAAAGAAGACTGGAAAAGGCAATTGAATTATTCAATAAAGTACTGGAACAAGGTCTTGTGCTAATGTGGTCACTTACAATGCCCTCATTGACAGCCTATGTAGAGAGGGGAAAGTGGATGCTTCTTTTGAGATTCTTGAAAATATTGAAAAGACTAGTTATAAACCAAATGCTCATACCCAAATTGAACTGATAAATGGACTTTGCAAATAGCGGAAGTTTCAAAAGATAGTGTTTCCTTTTTATGTAATGCTTAAAAGTGGTCTGACCCCCACTCGAGTAACATATAACACTTTGATTGATGGTTATTGTAAAGAGGGTAAAACTAATAACGCTTTTAGGCCTCTTGACATGATGGAGAAAAATGGTTGCGAACCTAACTTGTATAATGAATTGATTAATGGACTTTGTAAAGAGGGGAAGCTGAAACAAGCTTGTGATTTATTCAGTAAGCTCCATGAGAAAGGCCTAACCCCAAATGAAGCAATGTATACTACTTTGATTGATGGACAATGTAAACGAGGAAAAATTGGCATCACTCTTGCACCAGTGGATCGAATGAAGGAAGACGGTTGTAAGCCAAATGCTTATACTTAAAAATGTGTCGAGGAATGGAATTTTCAAGGATAATCAGATATCACTTGCAGAAAAAGTGTTTGGAAAAATGCTAAAAAGGGGCCTTGTTCAAATTCCATTTACTTGCACAATCCTGATTGATAGAATTTGCAAAGTAGGCGTCCTGGATCATGCACTAAAAGTGCTTGATGAAATGGTGTGTTAACGTTGTAAGCCAAATGTTCACACTTATAGTGCACTGATTCATGGCCTTTATAGAAAAAGGAAGTTAGAGAAAGCAGAATTACGTCTTGAAAAAATTGAGGAAAAAGGCCTCACACCTTATTAGGTGACATAACCCTCTCTTCTTAATGGAAATATCAAATTAGATAGAGTTGACTATGGTTTTGATATTTTGATAAAAATGATAAAGAAAAAATGCCAACCAAATTATCAAACTTATAGTGTACTTATAAATCGGCTACTTCATGAAAGCAAAATGCAAAAAGTAGAAATGATTGCTTTCAATGGGGAACTTGGTGATTCATATCCTTGAAAAAATGCTTTCAACATTGATATTGTTTTGAAGCTTCTAGACAAAATGGTAGAAAAGGATTTCCAACCTACTATGGATACTTATAGTGCACTAATAGCTAGACTATGCAATGGATGTAGGGTGCAGAAGGCAGATCAATTGGTAAAAAATATGTCAACATGAGGCTTACTTCCTCATAAAGGCATATCATTAGAGGAATTTTGAGGTCTAAAATTGGCCTCCTAAGAAAAATTTACAACCAAAATAAACTTTATAAGAACCAATAGGATTCAAGATGATGATGTCAACCATGGGGGATGGTTCACCATTTTTTGAGTAAAAAAGTAAAAAGACTAAAAAATAATAAAATAATAAAATAACTTTTTAAACTCATATTTTCAACTTTTCTCCCTAACGTTTAATCAACTTTCAAGTGGGAGTACTCGTTGGATGCAAAATTTAATTCCTCATCCAAATATTACCCATGTTGGATACTTTCAATGGACCCAACTACACGAAAAATGAGAAATACATGAAAAAACATGATTGCAATTATGTTTTTCATGCATTTCTCATTTTTTGTGTAACAAGGTCCATCAAAAGTATGCAACATGGGTACTACTTGGATGAGGATTCAAATTTTGCATCCCACGATTGTTCCTACTCAATTTGAGTAAACCCATAGGGAGATAAGTTGAAAATACGAGTTGAAAAATAAGTTTTTTTCTTTTTCCCTCTAAATTTTGATGATGTAATTTAATCTTATTTTATTATTTCCACTATTATTTTATAATTTCCTTAGGAGGCCCATTTAGACCTCAAAATTCCTCTAATAACACCTCTCTTACTATGGGATATTGCAAACAAGGAGAATATGACCATGCCCTAGAGATTTTAAATCCAATGAACGAAAATGGCTTTGAATACTTTATCGATAAAAATGCAATAGTTCATGGTAGTTATAGAGAAGGTAGGAGATAAGAGGCAAATATATTGTAATACCCTCTTTCTACATCTACCCAAGCAACCAATTAGCTAGGGAAAACATGTGACGAAAGGCCACTATGATATGATTTGAACTCCTAAGTCATGTTAAGGATGTGGAACCAACGGAAACATGCCATGCATACATTCAACATCGGCAACATGACCCTCATGAACCAATCCAACCTCTCTGCCAACCAGCCCCTGGGTCCCACTAAGCTTTTGGACCACTTGACCTCTAGATGCTCTCATGTTATGGGCATGCCAGCGTCCAGAGACCTCTAGACGCTCTCACAGGCCTACAAGCTAGCGTCCAGGGACTCTTTTGCACAACGTTGTGTTAGTGTCCCTGGGATTTGAGCGAATTTTTCGGGCCCAGAGCCCAAGTCACTGCCCATAATAGAATGACAACTCCAAAACAATAAGATAATAGGGAAATGACAGTGCAAAAGTAATTACTTGAATAAGACCTTAACTGGACCCCTACTAGCCATGACATGGATTTCGTCAAACATATCACAAATATATAATTTACACGTGTAAATAACAGATCTGAGCATAGGGGTCTCATACTTAGCTGAGAATCGCTATGAGATATTTATGCCTCAACACATTGATTGTCATTTCATCCATTAGGTCATAGGTACATTGTTCATTCATTTACAAGTAAAAACATGATGAAGGGCATACATAGCTACTGTTATAAAACATAATTATAACCAGCATAATAGCAACAGAAACACCATTTAAATCATAGCCATATGATCCACATATAAACCAATATAATACTCATATAAATTCAAGGAGATATAACCTCATATTGATGAAGAAAAATCCAAACCCGAGATGAGAATTCCACATTCCACCTGACCGTAGAATGACTGAGCCAAACCTCTCTTAAGTCATTCACCCCCATGCCATATTCAAAGCATGAATGTAGGATCTCATAGAACACATCAATCCAAAACCATCCAGGGCTTCCAGAGGCCATCCAACTCAACCCATCAAACAATGATTCCACCTCACAATCAAACATCATAAAACCATCATCAGATCGGTCTTTATCCAAGCCTTCCAGGGCTCCAAAGTGTTTGTCCAACCAAGGCTCCAGGACTAGTAACTCAACCCACAACTTTTACTAGGCTCCATAACATTTGTCCAACCAAGGCTCTAGGACTAGTAACTCAACCCACCAAGGGCTCTAGAGCATTTGTCCAACTAAGGCTACAAGACTAGTAACTCAACCCAAGTTGTTACAGGGCTCCAAAGTGTTTGTCCAACCAAGGCTCTAGGAGTAATGACTCAACCTAAGCTAAGGAAACATGAGAAGCAACTTAAACAAAAAAAAAAAACCCACAATCTCAA
>APFE030261701.1:0-19761 GCA_000404065.3 Pinus taeda
ATATTATCAAATGATTATATGTGAAGTACTCAATTACTAATTTATGTTTATATTTGTTAATTGTTTTAGTGTTTATGGAGGATGTTATATAATTGATGTTTTTGTTATTTATTATACTATTTTTTTAAGAGGGGGGAATAGGTTATTTTAAAGGACATGACTTAATTATTGATTTTTTAATATTTCAAGTAAAGGTTTATAGGTGTTTCTTAGTTTTAATCCACCACCCCGGTTCAAGTTGTTCTTCATTTTTTCTATTTCAATGGCTTCTTCGATTTTCTTTTTAAGATAGTGGTCGCGTTTTTTAACCAGTTTGAATTCTTCCATGTAGATGTAATGAGAGTAATAGTGAACATGTTTTGCTAAGGCAAATTTTGAGTTCCTTTCTCTGCTTAAGACGACGATGTGTTATTTAATTCTAATATTAAAAGACCTACATGTTTCACCTATGTATTTCTTACCGCATGAGCAAGGAATCACATAAACACCTTTTTGAAGGTTAGGGTTTATGGGATCGTTGACTAAGTTGAATAATTGTCTGATTGTGTAGATTTTATCCTTAAATATTTTTGGATATTTCTTTATGTATCACTGTATTATGTTCCCAATGGCTTCTATCACTTTATGGGGCCAAAAATGTAGTGGTAGATTATACAATCTAACCCAAACTGACATTCTAGATACCACCATTATATGGCCATCAAAATCTAAGAACCAAGGCATGACAAAAAGTCCCACAGAGGCCCAAAACCATGGAGCCTCTTGCAATATATATTCAAAATCCTCTCACATTGCAAATTTTACTATGAAAAAACCCCTTGAAAAAAATCTGAATCTCACAATTTATTGTCCAATTTGTGAATATCCAATGGAAGAGATCCACTTTTTTTAGCCAAAAACTGTTGAATCTCGATGGTACTGGTTGAAATTCATATGTGGTACAAAAATCATTTGTTATGGTAGATCTATAGTCATTATTGGGATTTGGTTTAGTTGTTCCACTATGTAGGGGTTGGGTATATTGTGTGTCTAATATGGTATTGTTTATGCAACAAATTTTCCTTTTAGGATATCTACGAATGAAAAGCCTCCATTAACTTTCCCTTGATTTGATTTCTTTCCTTTATTAATAATAGATCTAGACATTCCCCATATGCCCTTTGAATTTCTTGGTCGAGGTGATCCTCCCCGAAGCCTCATGTTCAATACGATGGTGGATGATAGGAGGATGTTATAATATTGTAACATCACATCATATTGCATGGATTTTCCACCAAATATTAGACTTTTTAGGATCATGAGGATACCCAAAGTGTGCATGATCTTGTGCTATAATTTTTTGAAGTGATCTGTGGCCCAAACCCAAAATAATATTGATTTTCCATCTGGGGATTTGATAAAAATATTGGAAGGCTACCAAATTGAGAGCCCATAATTGAGAGTCACATAGATCTGAAGTCTAATCAATGGATAATAGTCGAGCTACAAAGAGTGAGAGGGATTTTTGTGGAAATATTGACTTCATAAGCGATGTTCAAACCACCGAGCTCACCCACTTTGATGGAGGAAGATTCTGATCTGGAAAAAAGTGAAGAAAACTCTCTAGATCTAATGCTACTACTCCATTTTGACAACCTATTGTGATCAGGGGATTAAGAATAACCAGGTTCGAGATATTTAGCAACAGATCTATAAAATGAAGTGCTTGGGGTGGAATATTCACTTTTGTAGCCAAAATTTTTCCTTCAGATCTGACCGATATTTCTCTTGTGACTAATAGCAAGAAGTTATAATATTTCTGCTCCAGAGTCACCTTAACCCTACATAGGTCCATTCCCAACTCATGAGTGTGACACCCTTTGCTTCCTTCTATGCCATCATGTACATACGGGGTGAGCATATACTCTGCACAATAGCCTAGTGAATGATACTACCAACAACCCAGGCTATCAGACTCCATCCCCGCATAGGTGATCGAAACTAATATTCACTCCATTCAAAAACTTCATTATTATACCTGTGAGTGGTGAGATCATGCCCTAGTGATGATACAAAAGGTGGATTTGATGTCTAAAGAGACCCGATCACATAAGGAAAGCAAAAAGACAGAGAAACCCTAGCCATCACACCGAACTCGTCCTCTTGACATTGTTCCCTTCTCAATATTTAATTTGATTTTTTCATTAATATATTCCTATCTTACATTTTAATCAATTTTTTTATTTAATTCAATCATCGTGAGTTCATAATTAGTGTATTAGTTAATTGTTCTTTTATGGTGCAAAATGGATCAAGTTTATAACTTCTTAAATCTATTTAGTATAAAAGAAAAAAATCACAAATATTTTTAGTCAATAAATTTTATAGATACAAATGACCACGATAATACCACAAGTAACAATGACTATGAATTTTCCTTGTAAGAATCATCACCAGTTTTTGTATGTTTGAAAATCACAAGTTTTCATAATTGCTTTTAATCAAGATATACTTTTCAACAAATACATATAATCACAATATCAGAGGTGACTATGAACATGAATATTCTTTTAACCACAATCATTCAATTTAAAATTAGAAATATATCAAATGGCACTAATGATCGATGATAAATACAAACAAAATAAACATAAACTTTAAAAAATAATTTTAAAATTGATGTTTTTTTATGACAGAATTTTAAATGTATGTGGTTTTATTTGATGCTATGTATTTCTTTGTTGCACATCTGTTTGTTTGTTTGTGTATAATATTTTAACACATGTGATGTCATAGACAATAATTACTTTTAGAATGCGTAGAATCTATATGTTAACTTATTAATATTTAATTTGTTGTTTAATTTAATAAAATATTATTTTTTCAACATCATGAATGAATTTGAAGTTTTGTAAGCACCAATATTTAATGCACAATTATTTATAAATGTTTTTAATTAATATGATTTTTATAATTACTTACAGATGTTTTATGATTATAGAATTTTGAATGTTTGTGTTTTTATTTTATGAAATGTATGTGTTTCTTTGTTTATGCCCTTGTTTGTGTATAATTTTAAAACACAAGAAAGGATTTTATTAGAATATCCCATATGGAAGGTCATTGCCCAAATTTCCTATTGACTTCATACCTTTATGATGATTTTACACACATAAAATATAATATGCAAGAATTACAGTCCCAATTAATTAAATGTGTATTAAACTACATATGTTCAAATTAGCATTTAGTTTAACAAAATTTCATTCATTTTTGCAAATGAACATAACATCATGAATGGCTATGGATTTTTTCAAGTATCATTAGTCAATTCATCTTTGGGAAGTATTTTTAATCAATATATATTGATAATTAGTTACAAATCCATGTTTTCTAATGATATAATTTTAGATGTTTATGTTTTTATTTTATGTAATGTATTGGTTTGTTTATTTGTGTTTGTACATCCATAAATTATTGAACACAAAAAAACATTTATTAGAATAACTTGATACAAATAACCTATATGATCGAATGCAAGAATTACACTTCAAATCAATTGAATGCTTGCATTAAAAACTGAATTTTGGATGAATTTCATAAAAGCCATTATGTTGGACACCCCGGATACTAGAAAATGATAGCGACACACCCAAAAGAATATTACTGGCTGGGTATGCAAAAAGATGTGGCTGAGTATTTGGCACGTTGTTTAGAGTGTCAACAAATAAAGGCAGAACACCAACACCCTGTGGGGTTATTACAACCATTACCCATTCTGGAATGGAAGTGGGAAACCATTTCTAGGGACTTCATAACATGTTTACCCAAGACAAGGAAAAATAACCACTCCATCATGGTGGTGGTGGAAAAATTTAGTAAATCAGCACATTTTATACCTGTGCAGGCTACTTATAGAGTTGTTCAGGTCACCCATATTTTTATGCAGAATATATTTAGGTTGCATGGGCTACTAAAAACAATAATTTCAGACTGTGATGTTAAATTTACATTGGTCTTTTGGAAAACATTGTTTACAGAATTAGGGACTGAGCTAAATTTAAGTACAGCATATCACCCTTAGATTGATGGGCAAACAGAAACAGGTGAACCAGGTGGTGGAAGATATGCTAAGGGAATATGTAATGCAGCAACCAACCAAGTGGGAATATTACCTGCACTTTGTCAATCTTGCGTATAATAATGGTTATCATACATCACTGCAAATGAGCTCGTTTGAAGTACTGTATGGGCGGAAGTGTCGCACACCCTCAAGTTGGGGTGGATCGGAAGACAAATAGATGTTAGGTCCTGAAATGCTTAAAGAGATGGAGGACATGGCTAAGAAGGTACGATCCAATTTAAAAGCAGCTCAGGATAGGAAAAAGAGCTTTGCTGACTGAAAAAGAAGATTCAAGGAGTACCAAGTTGGTGACCATGTGTATGTAAGAATACGAGCAAAAAAGAGCACACTACAATGGAACGGTTGCACCAAGTTGGCACCTCAATTTTGTGGACCATTCCAAGTCTTAGAAACAATTGGGTCGGTGGCTTACAAGCTCGCCTTGCCAAGTCACATACGAGTCCACAATGTCTTCCATGTTTCTGTGTTGAAAAAATATGTTTATGATCCTAAACATATAATCAAATGGCAGGATATACAAGTGAGAATTATCTCCTGTAAATCAGTCTAAGTGTTTCCCTTTAAAAGAGAACTGACTTAGGATGTTTCATGTTGCAGGTCAAACCGGAAGGAGAAATCCTAGTTGAATCACTGAACATCATCGACCAGAGAGAATTCATGATGCAGAAGAAAGCTATTACCCAAGTTAAAGTACAGTGGCGACACTTTGTGCCTGACAAGGCCACCTAGGAAGATGAAGAGCTCATGAAACAAGCTTACCCAGGGTTGTTCATGGTCGGAAGACATCGGGATGATGTCAAATTTTAGGAGGGGGAGATGTGATACCCCAGGAAAATGTAAATATTTGATTTTTACTGTGGTAAAAGACATAACTAAATATGACATTGTTAGCTGTTTGAAATTTAATAGTCTTGTTATTATTATTTTTAAGGAAATATAAGAAATGTTTTTCTTAGAAAATGTCAGCAACTTTTGAGGAGGAAGTTGGGAAAAGACGGTTTCTGATACTACAACCCTAACTACCTCCCCTAACTAGAAAGGCTTCCAGAGAAAAGGAAGTGGGGAGAGGCAAAAGTCTACACTGTAGGGACAGGCAGAGGAGGACAGAGGGCTAAGTCTTGTGATGACTAGATAGCGAAGCACTAAGTGCATTCTTGCTGAGGATAGTGATCATGCAAGAGAGTTAGGGGGGATATTCTAGTCTTGAAAGATGAATCTCATGGTTGGGTGGACAAGAAAAAAGCAGAGAATCTAGGTGAACCTCTAAAGAGTCTTTATCGCTAGGAAGAGACCAGGCAAGTAAGGAAAATCACTTGGATAATCTATTAAGATAATCTGTTAGATAATTTGATAAATAATTTATATGCAATTTGCTCAGAAACAGGATGTAGGGGTCTCGCTTATTTCTTGTGGTTAGGAGTGAATTGTATGATGGAAATAGTTCTTTTACTTTTTTGCTAAATATAAGGGAAATAACTAGAGAATATTTATCGTGCAGAAAAAATGTTGAATAAGAAAAATTAGAAACAGAAGTTAGGGTCTATGGTACTAATAAAACAAACACCTCAGAGATAGTGAATACAACCATACGATGCAAACCAAACTCTTATTACAACAACTTGACAAACAAAAAAGATAAGAGCATATTTGAGAACTATGAAATCACAAGTGTAGGAAAATAATGCTTGAAAATGAAACATGCGCAAACAATATTTTATCCTTCTATGAAATTCTTGTTTAAACTAAAAGAAATGTTGCCATGCTATTAAGAAGAAAATGATAAAAATTGGAACAAATACAAGTATGGGGTCGATACTTGAACCCTGGAATCATTGCAGATTCTAGTTTGCATATAAATCAAGGCAGGAAGACCGGAATTGAGTTATATTAAACTATTGGCATGCACAACCTCATGACAAAGTCGCATGAGAAAGGTAAAAATGAGGCGATCAAGTCTTTATTGGCAGCCTGCGAGTCCAGAAGTATGAATGTACATTGGATCTCCAACTAAATTAAGAGAGAGAAGGGCACGATATTTGGAAGATCTTTGAAAATGAGGTTCTCCTATTATAGTTATATAGGAGGAAACCCTATAGTGTATAGATGGAAACCCTACAATATCATAGGATGAAACCCTAAGGAAGTACCGGAAGAAACCTTGAAGGGGTTTCGGCGGCCAATATTTCAACCAAAAGACAAAAAAAAGAGTGACTCGTTACAACGTTGAGAAAAGAAAAGAGTATTATTGACATACAAGAAAAACCCAGATGCTCAAATAAATAAACGACTCTTTTCTAACAGATTGGTTGGCATCTATATAAACCCTCACTTATTGATTCACATACAAAAACATGCATATAAAACTCTATCATCATAAAATAAAAGAGTGGAACTATAGTGCAAGAGTAGTTTCAGTGTTGAGAACGTAAACAACAGTTAGATTTATCATTTGGAAAACAATTATACAAACACAGAATTTAATTCCAAAAATTCATGCCGAAAGTCTTAAGGACTCGGCTCAAGTCTAAGCACAAACTAATTAACCAACAATTAGCCTGGTAAAAGGATTCTTGAACTGCTAATAAGAAAACTTGGCCAACAATCAAATAACCTACAAGGGATTGACCCCAGAAAACTCACCACAGTTTACAGAAGGACCCAAGAAAATTTTCACATAATCACAACTGACATAGTCAAAGGAAATTCAAGCCAGCAAATGCATCCAAGTGACCAAGCCTCAGGCCAGGACAACTACAACATCATAACACATGAAACCATGAAGTAAGGCCATAGAATAACACTTCTCTAGGCTTGATAGGCAATACCTCTGGAGCTAGAATCATAAAAAAAAAGAGAAAGGTCCATAACCCTTGAAATGGTAGCTTTTATACAGTGTAGTTCCATGAAAGTTCAACCCAGAACCATATTTTATTACCCGATGGTCTGCGCAGGAGGTAGAGAGTCCGAGTAGCCATGACCATCCCTTTATTCGAGCCAACATTACTTGGCCGTGCCCATTCCTCTTTCATCCCGGAAACAAAAAAAAGAAAACTGCTACAACCATGAGATGTGTATTGCCAAAGAAAATATGAGTAACGGAAGAAAGAGGAAAGGTGGTGAATACTTATCCAAGTCATATAAATCACTGGAAATTTAGGCAACCCGCCAACTAAACTCAAACCTTGAGCAGTAACCATAGTATTGCAGACAATTTTTGGCACAGTGGAAGGTGGAGCAATGCTCGATCGAGTGTGAAGAAACAATGAGCTGAATGAACCATATCACCAGGGTAATGAGTACAAATCCCTCGGTTCGATGTTCAACCCTTGGATCCGCCGACCAAAATCTCCACCATTGATGACTGGAGGAGCCCGAGGTGCATAAATGTTTTTGGTACTCTTGCCCTTGCCACACCACCATGACAAAGCAGGTGATAAATGTTAAGCCAAGTGGATAGTGTAGGTGAATCCGGAAGGACAATGGTATGGTGTCACATTAATGCAAAAGTCTATCATATCATTAGAAAGTTTTCTGAGCACTGGGAACTATGTATTGTGGCCCAAGGTGGTATCATATATAACATCCGGACAATGATAACTTTGATATAACTCAACAGGGTAAATTTTTTAATTTTATGTGTTTGTAGTAGGTACATGAGAGAGAGGGAGGGATTGAGAGAGAGCGTGGAGAATGTGAGAGAGAGAGATATTGAAAGAGGGAGAGAGAGAGGGGGAGAGAGAGAGGGAGATACTAGCGGAAGGGATAAAGAGAGAGAAAGGAATAGAGACACAGGGATAGGAAGAGAGGGATAGGGAGAGAGGGAGTGGGGGTGAGAGGGATAAGGGGAGAGAGAGAGTGAGGGTGGAGAGATAAATAGATTTTCAAAGGTATATAGAGAGGGAGAGGGAGGGAAGCTGGCATAAAGGGAGTAGTCAGAGAGATATATTACAGGACAAAGAGGGGAGGGATATAGGAAGAGTGGAAGAGGGAGAGGGAGAGGGGGTTGGATTACAAGAGTAAGAGATCAGAAAGGGAGTGAGTGAGAGGTGGAGAGAGAGACAGAGGGGTGAAAAGAGATAGTTAGTGGAGAGAGAGAGAGAGAGAGAGAGGGATGAGGAGATGTATATTGCAAGTTGTTGGTCATTCGTCACTAGTGTTAATTCTACAACTCATGAGGAGTGTTAATGTATTTTTAGTAACACGTCAATATCTAATTTCAAAAATATTATGAATGAATATTTTTTTATAAATATAATAAATTATGGTACTATTATTAAATGAACATAACTATGTTCCATGGGAAGTAGAATAGATGGTGGTGGGGTATTATGTTAAGCCACTCCATGAAGTGAATATCATTAGTTCAAAACTCCAAGAAAATCCATCCATGTTAAATATTCACACCACTTAGCAAACAATAATAAATATGATTATAATTATAATAAAATTTAAAATTTTAATATGAATATTCATAAATTTATTTTATTATTGTAAGTATTAATTTCTATTTGATAGTAGTTATAAAATTTTATAATAGCCCAATGTAATTGGGAAAAAAATTACTCTAAAAAAAATTGAATAATAAAATAAGGAAAATTAACTTCTCTTTGGAAAGTATTTGCAATAACATCAAATAAATTGACATATTACTTTTGCCAAGATTCATTAACTTTGATTAAACATTAGACATCCTGAGGGGTGGTAGATTATGTTTTGAAAATTCTTAAAAATAAGGAATTATTCTTTCTTTAAATATACTAGCAGATATAAAAAAGAATTGTAGAAGTGATACTATTTTTTCTGAATTTAATTATTTAAAATAATTAAAAAAAATTAAAATATATTATAAAATTTATGAAATTAAAAAAATGTATTTTATTTAAATTAAAAAAATGCAAATAATTAATATAAAACAAATTAATAAATGAAGAAGGAAATTTAACTTTCTTTAGACAAAATTTGTAATAATATGAAATATAATGAGATATTTGTTGGCCCAATATTCATTAACTTTCATTAAATTATTTCATATGTTAATTTGTAATAATATGAAATATAATGACATATTTGTTTGCAGAAGATTCATTAACTTTCATTAAATTATTAGATATGTTAAATGCTAGTAGATTAGGTTTTGAAAATAGAGATTTTGATATGTTAAATATTGGTAGATTTAGTTTTGAAGATAGAGAATAAGTTCTTGTTTAAAAATACTAGCCCATATAATAATATTTTTTCCTTTCAAAATAAGTATAAAATTTTTAAAATATATTATAAAATATATTGAATGAAAAAATAATTTAATTTGATTTGAATTAAAAAAATCTCAATAATAAAAAAAAATATATTTATTTAAATAAAGAAATGTAAATCATTTTCAACACATATATATTATTTTTAAATACAAATTAAAAATATATATATATATAGAAATATTATAATTATTATTTTATAAAACAACACTTCTTCTTTTAGTTAATAAAAGTACGATTATTCTAGAGTTTTAAAGTTTTTGTTGATTAATTTTTTAGCTTTTTCTCATTTCATAGTTCTAATAAAAATGAGTTTTAATAGAAGTGAGTAAGTTTAATTTTATATATATATAAATATAAATCAAGAAACTCGATAGAAAACAACTATATTATATCAACAAACGCGATAACAAACAGTTATATTATTATATGTTTTATATTCAGAATAAAAAATAAAAAATTATATTCACAAAGCATTCAAAATATATATTTATTATGTATTTAACATATAGCATTAAAAATATTAATAACATTTTATCTAATTATTCAAAATTTAGTTTTAAACATAAAAAGTATCAAATTAGCAATATATTAAAATAAATTATAAAATTAATAATTACATATAATTTACAATAAATATACCAATTATGTCATGAGCTAAGTAGGCTTAAAAATCATCATATTATTTATCTTCAATTTAAATATTTATTCAAAAATATCAATTAAGTTTAATTTTAAATGGGAAAATTAAACATAATTTTGACAAGATTGACTAATTTTGATTAAATTATTAAACATGTTAAAATTTGGTAGATTAAATTTTGAAGATATGGAATTTATTTTTGTTTAGAGATAGTGGCAAATATAAGAATTGTAGGAATGAAAATATTTTTTCAATTTGAACTTTTAAAATAAGTTTAACGATTTAAAAATATATTATAATATATGTTAAATAAAAAATATATTTTAATTTAAGTTAATCTGATTTCAATTAAGAAAATTTAAATAATAAAACTACTTTAATTTAATTTAACTTGATTTAGATAGAGAAAATGGAAATAATTTTCATAATAATGTTTTTCCTTTAAATACAAATTCCAAGAATCTTTTTTTTGTTAAGATTGGTAGATCCTTATTTTTCATTATAATATGTGCAAGCAAGTTACAACCACATAGCCTAGTTAGGTGATATCAACTTGCCAGTTGGGAAACCAGGTTTCTTGACCACATAACCACATTATACGCCATCTAGTAGCAAAAAATAGTAGTTTATATATCCAATCTATATATACTTGATAATCATCTACACAACCATGAGTTGTCTTTCTATATATATAAAATACTACAAACTGGAAAGTAAATGCTATCCACATAAAAACTTAAGCAAAAAGACTATGCCTTCATCCTCCTAGTTATCCTGATCGGTCGATGCCAAGTTACCTCAGGTTGGGTCCTTCTCACTGATCTTGGAAGCTTGGTCACTAATAACATGCTTGAGAATGTTCTCTAGATTTGATCGGGACAACCATCCTATTTCTGCAACTAGGCTTGGATCTTTTGAAATTCTTTATTGTTGTTTGGAAATTACTTAATGGCAATCATCCAGATTTGTTCCATCCCCTTCCCTAGGAGGCATCTATGGAGCCAGTACATGTGTAGAGTCTATTTATATTTAGTTTCTTTAATGCGAGATGACGAACCAATGCTTTCCACTCTTTCACATCCATTGGCCCCACTTTCACAAATCTATTGATGTCATCCTCCCACTCAGTGATGAGTCGTTGAATCTTCTCTTTGGTGCTACCCACATACACAACCATTGTTTATTGGATCAGTTTGTCCACTGGTTTCCTCCCACTGCATTTTCCAACATTGCTCGGCTCAGCATCAACCTCGCTCTCCCACAGTCTCTTGTCTCTACCCCTGCATTTCCCGGAACTAGCCATTGTTGTACTGTCGCGTAGCCTTATATCCTACTGCGGACAGTGACCTAGAACTAGCTTCAGTGTTTTCTTCCTCTAAGGGAAGTTACGTGCTTCACGAATAAGAAACCAACAATTCCAAACCATTATTTTCATAATTTTCAATAGTCACTCATTTTGTTCATCCATCCTTTCTTCCCCCCCATGTACATTATTCAAATCCCCTGAGTGTTAAAGATCCCCACCCAAGATTCCCTAGACAAGCCTATATGCCCCCCTCCCTGTGCCAATAATGGCTACAATTTTGGCCACAAATTGTGTGGTTGCCCACAGACCCAAACGCCTGGAAGCCGACTCGAAAGGAGCGCCGCTCCTTCTTCCTAGTGCCCCTTGTTGGTTGAAATCGTCGGATGTCCCCCTGACTGCCTCTCTATAATTATTTCCTCTACTCACCCCAGCCTCACATATTCTGAGCCCCTTTCTCGACCAAGTATCCCTCCCTTATTTTATGAAGCATCCCTTTCCCCTAGTGTCAGCTAAAGCTGGCCTAGCTAGCTTTCCTAACATACCAATTCCCTAGCTTCGGAGGGCTCTTTTCCTTGACACCCACCCCCTAATCACTCTCTTTAAAGCCTAGGTGTTCGCCCTCATGGCCCCAGACATCCACAGAGCCCAAGCCTTCATGCCTCATTCCAGAACATAGAATGGAATTACCTCTATAGAAATTACTGCTACCTTACACTTTCCCTTTAAGTTTTCCAAGAAGAATAACATACAAGTTTCATTTAGCCATCAGCCTTCCCTACCAATCCCTATTCTCCCCATAAGTTAGAGGAGAATGCAAAATCCTAGTGAAACCGAAATAGACCCCTTGCATGAGAATAAATTTCCCAAGTGCAGTAACATCCCTACATAACTTCTACAGTCGCGATGAATATTGCCACTGTTCACATCCAAACTCTTCCCATAACTTGAGTTTCTCTCTCTCCCCAACCTCTTGCCCCCATGCAGTCCCAATTGAACAAACAAGACATTGAGGAGCATAATGAAGTGCAGGCAAAGAACATAGCTATTAACCACTACTTGGGATCACTGAGCCTCTTCACCTTCTAGAAAATGTTGCTCCACCTTATTTTTTGTATCCTCTTTGTTAGCTTCGTCCTTCATACTAATGCTCTTTTCTGTCAACCACCTCTTACGCATGTGCATGCCACCTTGCTTATTTCTTATCATAATCATGCAGACCGCCACCGTGCCCTGTTCTTTGAGCGTGCAGGAGGCAGTGGCATAATGGATTTTTTAAAATGATTCGGGATGTTGGATATGTGCCCAATAGTGTTTCCCTTTATGTTGTTATGCTACATTAGATATTTATCTCATATACTACTTATTAGATAATTACACCAAAAATGTTCCATTTTGAAATTGGTGAGGCTAGACATTAGTCTACCCTTTTCATCTTCTTTTAACATTTATCAGTTTGATGTTCTACCAATTTGTTCAAACCTTTCATCTCCTTTTAACACCTATCTATCTATTGTTTGGTCATTTAGTGATATATGTTCAAAATTTGATTAGAATGCTTTATAGTGGTTCCAGAACGATTTCTCTAGACCATAATGTGTTTTTCTTAAGCTGTTTAAAGAACCATCTGGCTTGATAACATCACAAGAAAACTGACTTTTGCAGTGAGTTTCTGAAGTAGAATCCCTTCGTTCAAAGAAGTTTCTGGGAAACATTATTCTGAGTTGTGGATATGTGGTTGAAAATGCATGGATAAAAGCGGCACACGTACTCATTACATCAATGAATTTCTTAGGTGCTCACATCAGGTACCATATGACGTGTCAAAAGAAGGGTGTAGCATAGAGCGAGGAATATCAAGTTGTGAGAGTCCAAGATTGGCGACGATCAACAATCATCATTCAAATAGGGCTAGGGAAGATCAAGTTCTCAGAGTTCGAGAATGGTGACAGTAAGTAGTCAAATTTAATGGGCACTTATATCATTTTTTATGTTTTGAATGAAAATGTATATGTAATGATATGAAACATAATATCATTTTTTAAGTAATTTAGACATCTAGGAAGAATTGAGATACATTTTTAGTTTCCAAAGAACAAAGTGGATATTGTGAATGACAATAGTGATAGTTGGAAGAAACATTTGATAACCCTCTATAACAAAAGGAAGGGTGGTCAACGTTTTTCTCCATAAAATAAGAGGTAACAAAGTAATTTTAACTACTTTTCTTTTAAGTATTTATAGTCTTTTTGTTTCTGAAAAAAGGGTACTCACTACATCAATAGATTTCGTTTAATTCAATACTTTTCTCCTAAAAATGGTTTGGTCAGAACACTGATCTATGTGTTCTGTTTTAATGTTTAACCAAATTGATTATTTCGATATTGATTTTGATTTTGTGTAATGTGTGGGTGGCTCTTGATTTTGTGTGATGTGTTGGTAGTTCTATTTATGCTTTATTTGGGAGTTGTCAGTAGTCAAAACTTCTCATTAATGTAAAGTGGTTAAGTGATTTAAATAAAATTTAAATAATTTTTATGTTTATTTATTTATTTATAAAATATAAATAATTTTATGTTTATTTATTTATTTATAAAATATAAATAATTTCATGTTTATTTATTAATTATTGATAGCAATCATTAAAAAATAAAAATAAAAAATAAAGCACCCACAAAACACATTTGAAGTGATGAAATTATTAAACAAGGAAAATAAGGGCAAAAAGACATGGTATATGCCAATTTTAAGAAGTGAAAAGTTTCCAACATACCCATTAACATGGTATATTATGATTCCTTGAAATCTCATGATCCCTTTTAATTATTAAAAGATTTATAAAATTACATTATTTTTAACATTTACTTACATTCGTTTATGCAAAGTAATAAATTTTTAAATTTTAAATTTTTATTTATATTTTCCATACTTAAAGAGATTATCAATGTTATGTTTAAATATTAAAATTTCAATTTCAATGTTAGGCTTATATATTAAAATTAAAATTAAATTTTTTTGTTTTTTATATTTTATATTTATCTTTGTTAATTAATAAATACTTAATATTATAAATAAAGGTATTATTTTTTTTTTTATATGAATAAAAAAATTTTAATATGTTAAAAACAATAAATTAAATAATTAATTCATTTTTAATATAAAAATAAATTATAGTAAATTTTTTTGTATGTAGAATTAAATCTAATTATTATTATAATTTTTTGTTGTCTAATAAACCCCAAAAGTGTTATAAGTAGATAATTGTTTAATTTTCTTAAATGTGAAGGACATATAAAAAAATAAAGATGATGATGGTTCTCCTCCATGTAAATTGATAATTTAATTATGATAAGTTTTTGTTTTTTCAAAGATAAAAAATAAGCCTTAGGTTAAAGTGTAATTGGACTTAGTATTTGATTTCATGCATAGAAGTAAAGAAAGCTGTTATTCCAAAGAATAAGATCTTATTGTTATTGCCATAAGAATGACAAGGAAAAACAAATTGTGTTTTAGTTTTGGAATAAGATGAAACATTGTGTTTGAATAACTAAAACCGAATCTTTCTTAAAAAAAAATAAATTAATATAATCCAAAATATAAAAGCACCATGCCATAACCAATCTACCCTATATAAAATATGGTAAGAAGTGGGAATGTAGAGAATGACTTGCTTCTTGTGTGTAGATTTAATTTAGTTATGAGTTTATTTTTTACTCTATTCTTGAAGAGATGATCTTCCAAATATTCTATTTTTTGAGTATATCTTTGTACCTTTTAAAACAATTGTTAATATAAATCTGTTATTTTTTCTTGCTTTTAGAAAATTACTTAATATACAATGAATTTGAATTCAAATTTAAATTGGAAATATCATTTAACAGCTAGAAACTGTGTTCTCACCTGGTTTTCAAAATCAAATTGTAATTAAATTAGCACTCGAGGACGAGGATGATTATAAGAATGACACACTTCATTAGAAGAACGACATCCAAGGGTTCTGACAGATGATCGTTGGAGGATGAAGAAATTTTATGTCTCCAGATTATAACTCTCTCTCAATCGAAGGGACGGGTGTAAGAGACATATTTGTAAACTTTAAAACACACGCAATGTGCGATATTTACCGCCAATGGAATCGATGAGAATTTTGACCCGTTTCTAATTATGATAGAAGAATGGCAACGTTAATTATGATAGAAGAATGGCAACGTTTGATTAAAAGAACTGCACCCACGGTTGTGAAAGATAGTCGTTGGATGATAAACAACTCGTAATTATAAATATCTCTCAATCCGACGACTCTCTAGCCGAAATCGTATTGTTATGGGGACAGCTGTGATAGATATATAGGAGATATATAAGGGGAGTGTGAACATCACAACGTACCATAATTACAACAAATTGAATGAAAGAGACTTTTCAACGATTTTTTTATTATGATTTGATTACAAGAAAGGCATCCAAGGGTTTCTGACAGATAGTCGTTGGAGGATAAAGAACTTTCCAGCTTTCTCATCAAAATGGTACCGGGTATCCAAGAGATGTCACAGATATATCGGTGGAGTTTACAAATCACAACATGCTTCATTTACCATCCATTGAATAGAGACCCTTCCCTGGTTTAGCTCCATCCGTTCTTCAGCGTTCCGAATTATGAGAAGTGCAGCGCAGGGAATGGTCTAGATATGTATTCTCTGGCGTTGTTCCTCTGGTCCGACCGTCGAAAAGTTCTATGGGGTGATGAACTACTTCTGCCGCCATATTGTCTCTGGTACTTTACTTTTCTACCATTTTTTCTTCTTTACTAGTCTATTTGGTTTATAGGAAAATTGGTTCTTGAGTCTTTTATATGAAAAATTAAATCTATGTAATTAAACCGGAAAGCTGGAGTACTTTTTCATCTTGATTCTTCTGGTTTGTTCTTTCTTTCACAAACACTGTAATTTCGATCTGTTGTCTCTCCTCGTGTGTATGCATGTTTGTCAGGATTTGTGTTTTGTATTTTATGGTTCCGTCTCAAAATATCTCTTAGAGATGGGAGGGGAGACTGACAGAGGGACACAATTGATTTGCAGCGATAGATATGGCATGGTACTGGCAGCTTCTTGGCCATTTGGTTGTCCTCTTGACTACTGTTAGTTTTCGTCCAGCTATAGACCACTGCTACAAGCAGGGCCTGCATTTGGGAGCTATTCACCACCAACGCCTTCAATCACGTTCGAATTGCGTAGGTACACCTAGACCGGGTTTTTTCCATGGTCTTATTTAAATGGTTCTTTTACATCTACGGCTGCATGTTCCTGAAAGCCTGCGCTATGTGCTTCAAAATTTAGCTGGTTTTTCCTTTTTAAAACTTGACGTTCACACCCGGAATTATTCTCGTAGTATGTATATGGTCATCTTTTATCGTACTCTTTAAATTCATAAGCGATATTCATACAGTAGAAATCTAAATACCACCCTTGTTCGTCAACTCTATACATATAAATTGCGGTTTTCTTGTGAATATTAAGGTCCCATTATTTAGAAACTCGTCATAGGAAACCACATTGCATTTGTATTCCTTATTCCTTACGATGCTTGTTAGGGTGGTTTAAAATAAGTAGATTTGTTTTGAAGATTGATTGTCTTTTGTCCCTGGTTGGCATCTTATCACAATTAACATGAATATATAACAGAGCTATAATGCCCATTTTAACTTGAATTCTTGAAATTATCGGACACCATTTCCAAAATACTAAGCTAAACTGGTATATTATCTGGCTAAACCTACTCTCCTTCTGTCTTATCTTCCACTTGTCTACTATGTCCTTGAAAGGCAAGTCACTTCTCTGCATATATAGCTTTTCGTGCACCTCTCATGCTATGAATCTCACGAGAAATTGTATTATTTGAAATATTTTGTTATTTGAGATTTGTGGGTGCCTTTTGAATCATCTTCCATGTCATCCTATGGAATAATAATGGAAATCCATGCAATCAAATTTCTTCTTATTTACAATGAAAATAAAAAACCCTAAGAAACTTCTTACATCAAATTTATAGTTCAATATATCATGAATAATTAAAAAAAAAATGAACAAATTGAATTTTAGGTAGATTAAACACTAGGATTTAGAAAAAATTAAGCTACTGTAAATCGAGATTTTTTCTCCAAGTATGTAAAAGATTTAACATTTTTAAGGAATATATATATATATATAATAATAATAATAATTAATTACAACTTTAAATTTAGTGTGTCATTTTAATTTTCCGTTAGTGTTTCTTTAAGCATTAAGAAATTCATTCATTAGTATTAAGTCTAATTCTGGCTTCACAAACAAACTATCAACAAATATATTTTTAAAAGATTGTTGGGAATTGTCCGTTTATTTTATGAGTCGATCAGTTTCATTAAGTGGTTAATCAGATTTATTTATTATATAGGAATTGAATTTTTATAATTTTTAATATTTAGTTTTATTTATTTAAAAAAAAAAAACTAAATTTTAAATATTTATTATTATATATTTATATAAATTTATAATTTTTATTATGTATTTTTGTTATTGTTAATTTCAATACATTTATATTTAGAAATAACATATTTATTTTTCTCTTCCAGAAAAGGAGGAGAAGAGGAAGCTATTATTAATGTTATTATATTGAAATTGAATTATTTCTAAGTTTTTTCTATCTTAACTTAATGAGCTAGAGCGGGGAGGTGTTGGAGGGAGAGGGAGGGGGGAGCAAGGAGGAGATAGAGAGTGGGAGAAAAAAAACTGATATAGAGGGAAGAGAATAAGGGCGAGATAGGGAAGCGAATGAGGGAGAGACATCCATAGAGGGAAGGGATAGAGAGAGGGAGGAAGAGAAAGATAGGGGGAGGGAGAGAGAGGATTGAAGGAGAGAGAGAGAAGCCAGTGGCAAAGGGAAGGAAAGAGATCATAGGAGAGAAAGGGAAGGAGGCGGGATAGAATGAGAGGGAGGTAGAGAGAAAGAGAGGTCATGGAGGATTGAAGGGGAGGGAGCAGAGGGATATAGGGAGATAGAGGTGGCGGAGAGATGGGGGAGTGGTGGGAGACGGAGTGAGACAGAAGAGGAAGAGAGAGAGAGAGAGAGAGTGGGAGGGTGTATGATATGGAGAGGGGGAGAGGGAGAAAGTGTGAAAGGGGGAGATAGAGAAACGATAGGGAGAGAGAGGGATAGAGGGAGAGAGAGAAGGAAATGGGGACAAAGAAACATGGGAGGGAGCGTGCAAGTAAGGGGGGCAGGGAGAGAGAGAAAGTTGGGGTGGTAGAGGGTTTTTGATAGAGAGAGAGAGAGAGAGAGAGAGAGAGAGAGAGAGGGAGAAAAATGTGGGAGAGGGAGGGAAAGACAAAGGGGGAGATAGAGAGACAATGATACAGAGGGGACGAGAGACATGAAGGAAGAGAAAGGCAGGGAGTGAGAAAGTGAGCCATAGTGAGAGAAAGTGGGAAGACGGAGAGGTAAAGAGAGCAGGAAGTGGAGACAAAGTGGGAGAGATGGAGCGGGAGAGCAAGAGAGTGATGGAAGGAGGTAGAGTAGGGGGAGGAGATAGAGAGTTGAGGTGGGAAGGGATGTAGGCATGGATGAAGGGACAAAGGGAAAGTGAGGAATAGAGGGAGAGAGATTATGAGAGATTGTGACAAGGAGAGAGGGAGAGGGAGATAGTGTGAAAGGGGGAATGACAGTGGGAGGGAGAGAGAAATGTTGATGGAGAGAAAGCATGAGATATTATGTGTGTGTGGGAGAGAGAGAGAGAGGAGGGACCAAAGGAAAATATGGTAGAGAGGAAAAGGGAGAGAGTGGCAAGGTGCCAGAGATTTGGCGGTAGGGACTGTCATGGAAAGATAGGAGAGACAGAGAGACAGAGAGAGAAAGGTGGGAGTGAGAGGGGAAGAGAGACAGGGAGGGGGAGATAAAAATATATATATGGAGAGAGAAATATGAAGTGAGATAGAGGGAGGGATTGAGAGAGTGAGGGATAGTGAGATAAAGTGGTAAGAGAGAGAGGTAAAGGGGGGGGGTGGAGATAGAGTAGGAGAGAGGAAGAGGGAGAGGGAGATAGACATAGTGATGGAAGGATGGAGAGTGAGGGGAATAAAGAGAGAGATGGATTGGGAAGCAATACAAGGATGGATAGAGGGACAGAGGGAAAGTGAGGGAGAGAGGGGAGAGGGAGGTAGGGAGAGATAAATAGACAGAGTGTGAAAGAGAGTTAGGGAGGGAGTGAGATATATATATATATATATATATAGAACAAGAGAGGAAGGGAGTGAGAGAAAGTGTGGAGAATGTGAGAGAGAGATGTAGAAAGAGGAAGGGAGAGAGGGGGAGAGAGAGAGAAATAGAGAGCGGGGGAGAGAGACACAGGGATAGAAAGAGAGAGATTGGGAGAGAGAGAGAGTGGGGGTGAGAGGGAGAAGGGTAGAGA
>APFE030261704.1:4472-39845 GCA_000404065.3 Pinus taeda
CACCCATTTACACCAACTTTGGTTGCTCAATCTTTCATGGATCAGATCTTCAAATTGCATGGCATGCCCACTTCTATTGTGTCCGACCGCGACCCGATCTTCACCAACAATTTTTGGTAGGAACTCTTCATAATACAAGGCACTCAACTAAAACTCAGTACTTCCTATCATCCGCAAATAGATGGTCAAACCAAAGCCGTCAACAAATGTCTATAAACCTACCTTAGGTGTTTCACTTCAGAAAAGCAACAACTTTGGGTACAGTGGCTACCTCTGGCTAAATGGTGGTATAACACCAACTATCATGCCACCACCAAAATGACTCCATATGAAGTAGTATATGGTCAACTCCCGCCTTCACCTACTTCATATCTCAAGGGCTGCTCAAAAGTCCAAGTAGTGGATCAACTCCTACAACACTACGCAACTATGCTCGCCCATCTTCGAGAGAATCTTCACCAAGCTCAGAACTGCATGAAGCAACAGGTAGACCAGCATCGCTCAGAGCGCCAATTTCAAGAAGGCGATCATGTCTTTTTACGGATCCAACCATATAAGCAAACATCACTCAAAGACAAATGATGTCAGAAACTCTCTCCCAAATTCTACGGACCATATCAAGTACTTCAACGCATTGGAGAAGTGGCCTACAAGTTGGCTTTGCCACCTATTGCAAAAATCCATCCAGTTTTTCATGTCTCATGCCTCAAGAAAGTGATTGGGAACAATTGCAGAATTCAGACTAGTCTACCGGAATTGGACGAAGAAGGATCCATCTGGCTTCAACCGGAACAGGTCCTCAACACACGAGTCAAGCAACTGCGCGGCCGCATGATTAAGGAAGTCCTAGTCAAATGGAAAGACACCTCTCCAGAAGATGCAACTTGGGAGCCAGCCACTATTCTACAGCAGTTTCCGCAGCTTCAGCCTTGAGGACAAGGCTAGTCTTAAGTGGGTGGGCATGTTAGGGTCCCACCCTAACCCCCTTATCTATTTAATGGGACAACGTCATATTCAAGAGTCAGTAAAGCCCATATTAATAATTGTAAGTGGTTAATCCGCAATTAATAAAGGAACCACAGTTAGTTGCAAATGGGTCGTACTATTAGATAGATGTTATTAGTAATACGCAGTATTGGCCCATGGTATTACACGTAGGAGTCATATATAAAGGATAGAAACTCCCTGCGAGGAGCATCGTGTCTTATTTTTGTAATCGAGCTCTGCTCTATTGGAGGTTGCCCCCTCGAAGACGCAAGTGAACATTACTCTCTGAATAATAAAATCATTGCCATTCTGTGTTCTGGGTATCTTTTCTCCGCATATTTTGTGTTCTCAGTCTCTTTTCTTCACATATTTTGTATTTGGGTATCATTAGCAGGTTAAGAGCATAACAGTCTCCTCTTCGATCACTCGAAGGTGTCTACTACACACACTCCTCACATTGTTGATGAGCAGGGATATCCATTCCCTCCAAGAGGTCTCCCTTACATGGGACACATTCTGATGAGTGTTTATCCTGAGTTACCTCATGATTATGTTTCGTTAGCTCAGTGGGTGATAGACACCCTTATTGCCTCGCTTTATATCACAAACCTATCTGGTCATCTGGTGTTATACCTACCTTAGGTCCGTTCGTTAAGAACCTGACCTCTCATCTGATGGTGCATTCTGCAGTAACTTCTATTCTGGTGCAAACCATAGTTCTGAATCCACTTGTGTCGTCAGTCTGATTTACTTATCTGATTCAACTGATGGGTTCAAGTCAAGTCTCTGTTAGTTCGTCAATTCCTCAAGGAAGTGGACAGGCCATGCCACCACTCGGGGGGGAGAATCCAAATATTTCTATAATTTCTGGCTCAACCAATGTGAGTGGCGCACAAACTCACATGGTTGGAATGAACCATCCCTCTTTCGGTGCTATTCTTAACCATGTTGGTCCTGCTGGGTCGAGTAATGTCCAATACCAATAGTTGAACCTTGTTGCTCCTTTTGGGTCAAGTAACGTCCAATACCAGCAGCCGTATGTGGCTCAAGTTCAATACAAACCTCCTTGTGTTCCACATGGTTCACAAGTGATGGTCCATATGCCTTATGTCCCTCAAGCTGGAGCTTAGGCTCAGCCGGGTCTGTCCGCCATACCTGGTGGATATGGCCAGATCTAATTTGGGAACTTTCAAGGGACTGTCCAAGTACCCTTGGAGTAGAAAGGACAAATTTTGTGGTAGCAAGGGAAAACTTTGCAGTAGCCATGGCCATCCTTGCAGCAGCAAGGGTAGACATTACAGCAGTAAGGACAATTGCAAAAACCACAGGGATAACCCTTTCCACAGTCACAACAAACCTTACAGTTGCAGATGGAGCATGTTCCTCAATGTTCCCAGCCTATTTCCTCGCAAGGTCAACCTCTGCAGCCACAAGGACAACCCTTACAGTCGCAAGGTCAACCCTTGTAGCAACAAGGTCAACCTGGGTAGCAACAACTCTTGTACTCATATCAACAAGGTCAACCTTTGCAAGGGCGAGGTCAAGGTAAATTCCTGCAGCAGTAGAACCAAAATCCTTATGTCGAAGGGAAACAACTCCAGAATCCTTATGTACAAGGACAACTTGCACAAAACCCTTATGTCCAGCGGCAATAGGTTCAACACCCTTATGCCCAGGGGCAGCAGGTGCAAAATCCGTATATCCAAGGTCAACAGGCTCAAGAACCTTTTAACCCATATGTTGCTTATCGATAGCCTATGGATGGAAAGTATCAAGGATATCAAGTTCAGAATCCTCCCTATGGGCAAGGTAACCTATAGTGCGGGTAAAATCAAATGCCATGTGGACAAAATCCTCCACTATCGGGAAAAAATCCTTACCAACAAGGATGGGCTCTATAGTTCGAGCCCACTTAGAGGCCTCAAATGCCTTTCAATACCCAATTTCCATTCTTGGCCACATTGGAGTTGTCAGTTGTGTCTAGAATCATGAATGATCCTATTCTTCATTCACCATACTGGCCTTTAGTTCCATCCAAGATTCCAAGAAATTTTCTGAAGTTTGAAGGAAAATCAAAAGAGGATCCACAAGTCCACATGATGACATATCACCTGTTCTGCTCCTTGAATTCATACGTTGATAATTCCATTCATCTCCAGATTTGCCAATGAACTCTCACAGGTGTTGTAGCCAAGTGGTACATCAAACTCCCTCGAAGTACTATCATGACTTTAACACTGTCGCTATGGCCTTTCTCACACCTTTCCAGTTGTCATTTCATTATGAAATTGGCACCCATCTGCTAGCGTCACTCAAGAAAGACACTACAACCCACATCTCCAATCACATTAATGAATGAAGACATTGGCATCGCCTGATCAAGTTTGAGGTTGTTGATGAATGTTGACAAATGATTCACCAAATCATTCGTCAGCAAAATTGTTGAAGACATTGCTATGGGTGGGTATGTCACTAACGCACAAGCCATCCTGCGTGCCCAGTATATATACCTCTTCTATTCACAATCTAGCATGCTATATGATATGTTACATGATGCCCCTAAACCATCATTGAATCTGGCGACATCCAAGTCTGCAGCTGCACCTCCTATTGATGGAGTAATTGGTTAAGTGTCCCAGACCCCTGCAGAATCTTCTTCGAAATAGAAGTTGGTCTCAAACACTACTCCCAACAATTCCTCCAAAATTTCACCTCATCATGATAAAACCTTAGAGGTTCACACTGTCTAGTCTACCGTAGCGGACAATTCCTCTAAAGGAAAAAAGAAAGGCAAAGGAAAGGGTAAATCTGATGCACCGAAATAGGGCCCTCATAATACATCTACTGCTGATTCTTGTCAACAGAAGCCCAAGTATCCATGTGTCATCTATGAGGAGATCACTATAGTAAAGAATGCCCTCGATGATCTGAAGCTATTCATTTTCTCAAAGGGATGCCAATTGTCCTAAAAGATCCCTTTCCATCCCAATAGACCCAAATGGTAGACTAGCCTCAGTCATCTGCTTCCTCAGGTTCATAAGTGTTCATGATGAATACGCATATCAATGTCACTACCAGGTCAAAATATTATCAAACACCTACCTCAACAGTAGGGAAAGAGAACGAAAGTACCCCTTCTTCCTCCATCCTGTCAAGTTTTGGTCCTCTCCATATAGAGCGACCTAATCCTAATTCCACCATTCAACCACCTTCTCAAGGTGTCTTGTGAAATTCCTTGTACAATCAAAACACTGGTGCTGCTCAACATTATAATATTGTTGAGGATTTCATTCAGGCACCATTAGCTATGTCTACTCTCAAGGTCCTTCATAGTTGTATGTCTGAGTGGGAAGCATTACTGTTAGCTATTGGAGGTAATGATCCAACTGACTCTAATCTCATTTGTTTTCATATGGAAAACCACGTTCCGCGTTTACCTCATGAGATTGCCTTTCTCATTTAGGTCATCATAAATGAGAAAACCATTCATATGACCATCATTGATGAAGGTGTTTCTACCTGCATCATGTTTATTTCTTGTTGGAGGGGAATTGGTTCTCCTACCTTGAACCAATCACCTAACACTCTGGAAGCTTTTGATGGGCATGATTCATAACCATACAGTGTCCTTCCTAACCTTGCAATTACTTTGGAGGGTAAGACAATACACGTCGAAGTAGAGATTGTTGATGCCAATGTTAACTATAATCTTCTACTCAGACGAAGTTGGACCCATGCCATTCATGTTGTAGCCTCCTCACTTTACTGCGTGATTCATTTTCTCTGTCAACAAAAGATTGTGACTGTCGACCAACTATCCTTCTTTGCTTCTTCCTCCTCAAATGGAAATGTTCCTTATCTCAAGCACATCATTGCTCCTTATGAGAGTGTGGATACAAGAATTTTTAAAGATCCTGCCTTGATGGGTATTTTTCCACTCCCACCTCTGCATGTTGCCTTTGTCACCATGATCTCGGTCCAAGTATGATCCTTGGGTCATTCCATCATCATATGTTGTTGATACATGGGGCGAGGTTATGCCATTAAGCCTTGCCAAAATTAATTATGTGGAGATTGTTTTAGCCTCAACTTCAATATCCTCTGATCATCCTATTTCAATTACATATCTTGACACATATTCTCAATACCCATGGCTTGGTTCCTCAAAATCTCCAGATTCCTTAGCCAATAATTTTCTTTCTCATGAAAGTTTCATGGAAGTTATGTCTCTGGAGGGTACCTTGGAATGACACTCATCATCATTACTCATTCTTTCTTGGCTCAATGGTCATGTCTACTTGTCTTGAGAAGTTCGCTTCTCGGTTCCCAACCCAACCACTTCAGACATTGATCACGAGTCATGAAGTTTGGTCAGAAGGGTACATGGGTAACATTACCCAAATTATGCCGACTGATATTTCTATCAAGCCTGGTGTCATTGAAAAACATCCATATGGGGGTAACATATTCTCTTGATGAGATCAAGCTTTATACTCATCTGTTCCAAGAATTACAAGATGTTTTCGTGTGGTCATATGAGGAAATCCTTGGAATGGACCGAAGTATAGTCATGCATGACATTCAAACATACCCTCATGCAAAGCCCATTTCCCCATGACTTCATCCACTACACCCTAGAAAAGTGACCACCATCAAAGGGTGAAGTTGAAAAACTTCTTAAAGCTGGATTTACTTATCTAATCCCTCTTATAGATTGGGTGTCTAATATTGTACCGGTGACAAAGAAACAAGGCACTATTCATGTTTTCATTGATTACCATGAACTAAATCATGCATATCCAAAGGATAATTACCCCACTCCTTTCATAGACCAGATAACCGATGAATGTGTTAGGAGGGAAATGTTTTCCTTTATGGATGGCTTTTTTGGTTACAACCAGCGAAACATTGCACCAGCTGATGAAGATAAGACAACATTTATCAGTCCATGGGGGACTTTTGCATATAAAAAGCTCCCTTTTGGCCTTAAGAATGTTGGGGCTACAATTCAAAGAGCGATGTATGATGCGTTCCACGACATTAGAAACATCATTGAGCCTTACTTGGATGATCTTCCACTCATTCACGTAAGCTCTGTGATCATCCTGATAATCTATGACAAATGTTTCTTCGTTGTAGACACTATAACATTTAGTTGAATCTGCATAAGTGTGTCTTCTGTGTCGAATATGGATGTCTCCTCAGCCTTATTGGTCCAAAAGAAGGAATTCGTCTTGATCCTCTTAAAGTCGAGGCTATTGTTAATTTACCCCTTACCTCTTCGTTGCATGAACTATAGAGCCTGCAAGGGAAAGAAATTTTTCTCCATTGTCTTTTAATGAACTATACCTTCAGGATTAACCTAGTTTCTTAAGCAAGGAATTCCATTCATTTGGGATGAGGCTGCCTAAAAATCTTTCGATGATATAAGAGTTGTCCTCATTAATGATCCTTTGTTGCACACTCTAAACTATCATCGTGATTATTTCCTTTATCTAGTTGTAACCTCTAGTACCATGCTTATGGTACTAGCGCAAGATGATGGCGAAGGTATTGAATGTGTTATTTACTACCTTAGTCACAATCTCCTCTATACTGAGACACGTTAAGCTCATGTCAAGATGTTGGCATTGTTTGTTGCTCATGCTATTTACTGCTCTCGGCATTACATTCTCCTTTGCACTACGACTGTGATTTCTGAGTGCAACTCCATGACTTACATTCTGACTCGTGAGTTGCTTGGGGAAAGTATTCCACGTCAATTGTCATCCTCCAATAATTTGATTTGGTGTTCACTACTGCCAAATCTAAGAAATCACTTGTCTTTGTTGAGCTGATTTGCTCCCTTCCCTCTGCTTATCTTCCTGCTGGTGCTGAAGAGCATCTCCCCGATAAGATTCTTTTTCTAATTAGCACTCTTGACCCTTGGTACGATGATATCATCATGTATCTCCAAACATCTACCTTTTGGTTTGCGTTGACGAAGGATGATCGCAGATGAATTCGGCATCAATCTCAACCTTACTGCATCATTGAAGATACTTTATACCACGTTGTTGTTGATTCAATTATTCACTAATGCCTAACTATCGAGGAGGCTGAGAGAATCTTGAATGACTGCCATTCTAGTGCATGTGGTGGTCATCTGTCTGGATATGCTACTACTCAAAAGATACTCCGCGATTGGTATTTTTTGGCCCTCCATCTTCAAGGATTGCATCCTTGTTGTTCACAAATGCCATGCATGCCAGATTTATCAACGAAAAATTTACCCCCCATCTGCTCACCTTCACCCCGTTATTCCATTGGTCCCTTTGCCAAATGGGGCATTGACTATATGACATGTAACCCTCATTCAGCTGGGGGGCATGGTTATATTATTGTTGCAATGGATTACTTCACCAAATGGGTCGAAGCGACGCCTACATATCCTCTTGATGGTAAAATGACGACTCAATTTCTATTCAATCATGTTATATCCAGGTTTGGAGTGCCTCAGGCTATTTACACCAACCATGGCTCTCATTTTCATGATTATATGATGGCTGAGCTGACTTCTATGTTCAGCTTGTGCCGTGATGGCTTGTCGTCGTACTACACTCAGGCCAGCCGCTAAGTTGAAGCTATGAACAAAGTCTTGGTTATGACTCTTGAGTGCACCATTGGGATGCACAAGTCAAATTGGAACCTCATACTTTTTTTAGCTCTACGGGCTTACCGAACCTCGAGCAAAGATGCCACTAGATTTACACCTTTCCATCTTGTCTATGGTCTGGATGTAACTTGACCGATTCAGTGTGAAATTCCCTCACCCAAGTTGGTTGTCGAACTACTCCCATAGACCTCACCTCAAGAAGAGTGCCTCTTGTACTTAGCATGATTGGAAGAAACAGGCTGTCTTGTTGCTTTATTCATTGAAGCGTAGAAAAAGTGGGTTAAGTCCCATTTTGATCAGTTGATCTACCCTCATGCTTTTTCTGAGGGTGATTTGGTTTTACTATATGATCAAGCTAATGATAAGTTGGGGGCAGGTAAATTCGAACCCATGTGGCATGGGCCCTACATTGTTAAACATGTGTTACAAAGAGGGGCCTATGAGTTGATTGATTATGAGGGAAATTCCTTAGACAAGCTCCGTAATAGGATGTATATCAAAAAATACTATGCATGAGTCATCTTGCATGCCTACTTTTGTACAATAGCGTGTTATTCATTTTTTTGTTGTGTGGTTTGGTGTGTTGTTTTTTGAGCAACTTTCCTGCTTACTATGTCTTCGCCTACTTTGGAGATACCTATGAATCATCACATTGGTTTCACTAATGGTGCTTGGCATAGTACATAGAATCTATCCTCCATGGCATGGGCCACTTATGACCCCCATGGTGAATTTATTGATTTTCAAACAAATGGTTAAACACGGGTCATGAACATGACCATGATACATCTTGTTCATGGGTATTATAGAAAACATCCTAAGTTGTGGTATGAACATTTGGACTACATTCAACATGATTACAATCGGGCCAAACATGCTTCAACTCAAACATTGTCATTTGAATCATGTTTGGGGTACTCACCTAAGTATCCTTCGGATATCATTTTTGTAAAGGATGTTGCTATTTATGCTCATAGTGACATAGACAAAGAAAGAAGGTTCATTGAATAAATCCAATGCTTACAATAAAGAATTCAAGAATGGCTAGAAAAGAGCCAAGGCAAGTACAAGTCAAGACATGCCAAGCATTAGGTAGATTGCAAGTTCCAAGCAGGTGATAAATTTTGGCTTCACATTAGCAAAGAGGGGATCCAAGAGAAGGTAAAAAGTTGAAACGAATTCAATATGGTCCATTCAGAATTTTGGAAACAATTGTTGACAATGCCTTCAGGTTGGATTGGCCTTCATATATGCAAATTTATGTGGTTGTTAATGTGGAAAATCTAAGTTTGTATGATCCTCCTTTAATTGAAGATCAAGGAGAGAATGTTAAAATTCCTTCCATTGAATATTCTCTATTGAATGCCTTGATGAACCACAACAAAACAACATTCTTGATGAAAGAACAAAGTCTTCAAAACGAGGGAGCGTGGACTACCTTACAGTGCGGCTCAAAGGAGAAAATCTAGCTAAGGCCAAATGGATCAAGATTGGAAATGTGAGGGAATTGTACACTCATTTGTTGAACAACTTGATCTTTCAGGGTCCAAAAGCTTCTAGTGGAGAGGAGTGATCAAGTGCTAAGATTTTTTACCAAAATTAAAATTTCTTAGGTCAATATGGAACTTGAACAACCGCGTAGTGCTTGTCACCTTGAATCCAACACAACCCATTTTGCATGAAAGAGACTCTGTATTCTCCCAGATACATGCCCTGTTTATTTTTCAGAATAGATGAATCTAGAAAAAAATTTATAGCTCAATGAGGAGTCTATATTATTGATGTGGCACACTGACGTGGCAAAGTTGACTATGCTTCCTTCGACCAATATATGTTGACCATGTGTCATAGGTATAGGTTCCTAGGTGGCATGATTTTGTTGCTTGGATGATGGCCAGCCACATGCTACCATGTGGCGCAACTCGATGCTGCTACGTGGCAATGCCAAAGGTCACCAAAAATTTCTTCAGGGCTAACTCGACCAGGCAAGGGTCAAACACGAGACCTCTATCCAACTAACATTACTAACTACCATTGCAAAAATTTATTGCTTATTAAAATATGGCTGCAAATTTATATTTGAACGCATGTTTACGAATTCTAGGGGGAAGGGGCCAGGGGGGCCACATCATAGCCCCGACCCTGATATATGTGGACCATATGACTGAGCATGAGGACCTTCGATGGAAGTTAACCGCCCCACCGAACTGGTGCCAATAATTGACGTGCTAACCTCGACATAGTTATGTGACCACCATGAAGATGGAGACATCTAACCCACAGGGCCTTCACTCAATGAACGTTTGGCATAGCACGTGTGTTCATGGCATACTAAACAATACCCTTAATTTGACTAAATATTGGAAAATATCTCTAAAAATCACATTATTTAACCCCATACCAATATGAACCCAATACACCTTCCTAATTTAAAAACCCTACTTTCACTAGATATTGTAGGTATCAATTTTTTTATTGAAAATTTTTATACATCTTTATACTTTTTCATTAAATTTCAGCTCCATTTCTTATATCTTCCAATATTAAACCCTTTAACCCCTATTATATTCTCAAAAAATTATGTCATTTTTCCCTCAATATATATCCCCCAATATGAATGCACGTGGTATGGTATTGCTCCTCTAGTGAAGCCCCCATGATCTAACCACATAGGAATTTTGGAGGGTGGATTTAAAGCTCGACCTTGTGGACATATGGAATTTGATGTGACCATGTTGGTGAGTAGAGTGGGTGTTCGAATGGGTGGGGTAGGTTGTTGCCCCTACACATTGGGCACGTGGCCCCCAACCCAACCTGGTTTTTAGGAGATAGGGCCTTAGAGGTCATTTAAGTAGTACAACAAATTTGCCCAAAAATTGGTATAATCGACACCCACTTAGTGGAAATTTCCGCAAATTTGTAGGATGGTGCCATATTTTGGGGAAATTGAGGTGCGATTAGCAGGAAAACTGGGGAAAATCATAAATAATGCAGCTTTTGAAAATTTGGAGCAGAAAGAGGCTAGACAAACTTTTTAGGCCTTCTGAAGCCATTGGAGCACAGTAAATGTGTGTAATCACCATTTTGAGCATAATCTGAGAAGGCCAAACCATTAATTGTTGAGTGTATTACTATTATTGTGATGTTTATGTTTGCTACATGTTGTTCTTCAGTGTTTTATTTATGTTAATTTTCCCATGAAATTCATATAAAAACACATGAAAACTCATCGTTAACTTCCAATTTATCTCATAAACCCTCAAGCCCTTTTTTTATATTCGAAATTATATTTAAGCACACGAAACTTAACTTCCCCATTCAGATCACTAGTGTTACACTCTTTTACTTCTAGTTTAAAACTCTTTTTGTGTCATTGTTTGCATCTTGTTTTGATGCCTAGTTTAACACCGAGTTGAACTCTCAATTTTGCATCCATGGTTACACTACATTTACATCCACATTTGGCTTCTTGTTTAGAGTGTATTTTTCTTTGCATTTATGACCCCATTTGTGGGTTCACTTTACCACTTTCAATTACATAGTGAAATATACTACAATTTCTAAATATCATTAAAGAAAATATGACAACTCAAATCGATAACATAGTGTTTGTAAAGAAATTTAAGGGATACACACAATATCCATCCAAAAAATAGAATTATAATCATATATAACAATTCTCCATAAAAAAAAACATTAACAATTTTTAATATATGTATATGAATACGAAATCAATACCAATAAAAAATATCACTATTCCAAGGTAAATTCACAATTTCACCAAAAAATAGTAATATCATCGTACATCATGATTATCCATGAAAAGAAATTGACAATTTGCAGCACATATATAAAGTAACAAGATAATACTAATAATATCATCATGATCTTCAATTAAATCAACTAAAATTCAAATATGGTTACCAAATCAAAATATTTCATGAATATCATTATTCTAAGGTAAATTTACAACATCCATTCAAAGATAGTATTATTGTCATATATAATAATTATTCATCAAAATAATGTTGATAATCATCAATATATATCAATAAAGTAACAATATAATAATGATAATATCATCATCATCTTTAATCAAATCAATTAAAATTCAATGTATTATAACTAGACCAAAATGTTTCATAGATATCATTATTCTAGGGTAAATTCACAATATCCATCTAAAAATAGGAATTTCCAATAACATCAACATATCGCTAAGTAGCTACACCACCAACATCATAGTCAACATCATCCTCGTGATCATTAACATGATCATCATCCTAACCATCCTTATGAGTTTCATCCACATTATCATCATCAATGCTATCACCATAATCATCATCACCAGTGCTATCACCATCCTCATCATCGTCATCTCCTATATCTGATCTATGTTCAACATAGTCGGGATCCTCATTTATGGGCTCATTACCTATAGAATTCTTGAAAAAAAAAAATCAATATTACATATTAGTATTAATTTCATCGCGCAATACATATTTTGGTTACAATTCTAAGCATAAAATGATGTAGGATACAATAACATATAATAATACTAAAAATCAAAATGAAAATTTGGTTTAAGATATATTGGGGATCCAACTAAGATTATGCTTGTAATTCACATTAAGTAGTAGAAACAATTTTTAATGCATATGAACTAGGTAATCAATTGTTCTTCATATTCTATTGTGAATGTTTCTTATCATATCCATGCCCCATTGGTAAATTAAAAGTTGCTCGAATTTTTAGATCAAATTACAATTCTAATTCGGAAGGGCATAATCTTCTTAATAACAAATTGTGAACATTCTAGATAATGTACTCACAACAAGGATTCAACACCAAGATGCTTCAGGTTATCATTACTGTGTTAAGAATAAAGATGAAACATTCATCCCATTTTTAATTTGAAAGGTAAGCAATCGATTCAACTTCTACAATAAATTGGTAACTAATTCAAGTTATCTTCAATATCAACTAGCTTACACGATATAACAAATTACATGATACGATGGTCTCGGCCTAGAGAATCTAGATTAAATGATACATTAGTCTCAACCTAGACAAGTTCTAGTATATTCAAGAAAATATGTCCATGCAAATGCAAGTGACTAGTAACACAATAGGAAAAACTTACATTAAAAAGGTCAACATGATAAATCTTATACCATGTCACATATGAAAGGGTAGATCATAATTGCAGAGTACACAACTATTTAGAAATGGCTTGTGAATATTATCATAGCTCCATTACAGAGATATCAAAAGATACAGTAGAAATAATTACTAAATATCCCCATTACAATATTTATATCCCCATGATTGTCAAGTGCTCTTCATTGACCTTGTACCCTAATTTATTTTTGGTTGACCTAATAGACCGCTTTCCTAGCATGTAACAAGCTTTCATATTGAAATATTGTTCTATGAAATATTTTGCTCATCATTGAATTTTCAATACTTAAATATCATAGAATCAGATGTCCTATTTAATTTCCTTACCAAATTTATGAAAACTACATCATCTATGAGAAAGAACATCAAAAACACCACTAACATATTACATCCCAATAGAAGAAATTGATCAAAAAAGGTATTGGTTATTTAGAAATTAAATAAATTAAATGACTTCAAATCAATGAAAAAGTTAAAACAACTATTTCTCATTACGTGTAGTTCCACGATAGACATGTAGGTGGCAAGAACAACGTCACTTGAATACAAAATGTCAATTGGCTAAATAACTTGACCAAAATGACACCTATGTGCATAGATTATGATACCACTGTTTTATAGTGAGAGTAAAGAATAGGATAATGTTGACCTTGAAGCTATCTAACAAGTTATTAAGTGAAGAATGTAATAATTATTATCATAACATCGATTTTAGTAGCTTCTATGCCAACTAAATCAACATTATGAATTCAAATATTACTAGGCCAATTTTAAATAACTCGTAAATCAACTAATATAAATAATCAATATTGCTTGACTCCATACCTCCTTAGCATATCATTTTCATTATTCCACACTCAAGTTTGTACCATGGAGGACAACAGTAACCAAACTATAGTACTTGCAAAAATAGAAGAAACCATGCATATATCAACTGTAAGTGCCTTATAAATCCCAATCACATAGAAGGATGAAACTACCACTCATAAGGAGGGATTTTTTTTATAATTATTGTACAAGCATAACCTAAATCTATTATTGACATTTTGAACATACTTAGTGAAAATTCCAATCTTGGATTAAATTCATATGAAAGGACCACAAGCATGAAGATCCAATAAGAAAAACTCACATATATTTTTATGTAGCAAGTATAGACTAAACTAATCCCCAACAGATTCATCCAACTTTAGCAAGAAGGGAATTTAAAAAATAGAAAGAAACAAAGTAAATAAAATCCCTCAGTATCGTGTAGTGGCTGCAACTTCATTTTTTTTAAATGTGGCTATGTTTAGAGTGTTAACATCAAGGGGTAGTATCCAAAAACAATTATATGTAAGGTGAGTTTCCAAATCTAATATTCATTGGCTAAAATTCCGTTGGAAAAATTGATAATTGTTGGGAAATCCTTCATCTTTATTGAAATCTTAAGCATGACATTCCCATATAACATCAAATGGATGTATCTTGAACCGAGAAGGTGATATTAGTTTCTACCAGGTTTGAAGTAGTAAACCTTAAGATTTTCCATAATCAAACGAACAAGAAAAGGTATTGGTATTAAATTTTGGTACCTTGAGGTCAAAAGGATTAATAAAACCTCACAAGAACTCAATATGTGCATCCTTAGGCTGTCTTATGCATTCATCGAGCCACAATATAAGAGTAGAGAAATCATACCATAGTCTATAAGTGGAATCTTCCCCTGTTATTGCATTCTCATATGGAAGTAGCAAGAATTCATGCGATGTCCAGAATTCAGGGGAAATCAAAACGGGATGGTCAATTGTCACGCCACATGTAGACATGAATCCAAGATCTTCTCCAAGATGATGGGTAAGCACCATATATACTTGAAACACATATACATTATCAAGAACAAATAACAAGAATATATAGATGAATTCAAAAAATATTTGTATCGCTTCATAAAAACGAGAATGTAAGATTGCAAATGAATTTCGAAATCTTTTACAAGTTTTGATGAAATGGTTATTTCTCCCCTTGCTCATTGTTAGAGGTGGAATCTAAATTCCATTAAATAACATGTTGCATTGTTGCATAACCTCTCATTTCAAATGCCAAAATAAGGCTGAGGGTTCCAACAACATCGAAAAAAGAATGAACCATCCTTTCAGGATATGGCTACTCAACTTTCGGGTTGAAAGTATCACCATTAATATTATCTCCTTTATATCTTGGTAGTTTCACACCATCCATAGTTTTGAAATATTCTGATCTTGGTTTAACAAACTACCCAACCATTTTCCCACCTTAGATAGAAGATAAATCATTGTTAGCTAACCCTCTATTACCACTGCAAATTCAACCTTACACCAAAGTAAACTCTTCCTGAACATTGAAAACTGTCCATGATTCCTCGAAAACGTAATGGTTTGTTTGTGCTTCATTCACTTTCAATGCTTCCAATAAATTGACAATATACTTTGAAAAAGATAAAAGCGCACTCTTCATAGAGTCAACTTCACTATGCTAGTTGTTCACAAAACTATTGATAATCAAAAAGAGTTTTTCATTATGGATGATCACCCACCTATTTTTGTTTCGTCATTGATCTAATTGGTAAGTTGGATCACTTACCATGATAGACAACCAGTCTCAAAACTCTGGAGGGAAGAAAAAAATTTGGTTCCTATTACCAAGATTGGATATAAGTTCTAGGGACAAATAACTCATGATTTTACAAGCATCAATGGAAACAATGAGATTCATGCAATGAGAAATTTGATAGAATAGATACCCTGAGTTTTGGAATCTATGCTAACAAAATAACTCACTGTGAAAAATAAAAAAAGACGTGCATTTACCTATCAGAAAGAAAAAATACCATCTATCCTACAAAACAAGTAATAATTTTCCCTTAATACCCTAGTTTTTTCACAATTACATATATGCCTTTAAACTCAAAGTTTGAACCACCATGAAAGTCACAACATAAGTAAAAGATTATGTAATGTGTAAATTTATACTATTTTCCTTAGCAACCATAAATTTCTCCTTGCAATGAGATCAAATCACTATTCCACGTTGTTATGCATTTTATTCCATAATTTGAGCCGTTTGCAAGTAACATCGTATTTGTCTTGATTTGCGATAGTCAAGTTCTGAGTTAGTTTCCTAGATCTCTTTTGTTTAGGATATTTCTCAATTTAAACCAATGCTTTCTTGTATGTCTCTCACAGAATCCTAATTATAGTCTTTGGTTCTCTATGCTTTCTTATTCCATGTTTGTTGTCACACAACCTCGAGAGTCTTGCAGATGCTCCTCCACGGATAAACCACAACATTTCTAATTAAATTGATGTCAAATTGACATCTCCTTAATTCGATTGATGTAAAAAGTGCACTTCATATAAAACAATAGTCAAGTTCCTTTGAACCACTACTTTGCAGAATATCCATTTTTCCATTCTTGAAATATAAGTTCTTGCAGCAAGAGGGAAAATACCATGAAAATGAACATTGACAGAGGAGATATATAAAAAAGGTAATTTAAGGATGTTATTCCGTTGCATAACTTATTGTTTACTGCTTAGAAGAATATTTCTGGTGGTCGTGCTGCATATTAATATCTGCAATAAGCCATAAAACTTATAGTTATGAGGAGAAGTTGACAAAAAACAAATGTCCAATTTCCATTGTGAAATGACCAAAGAAAAAGAGACTCTAACACAAGCTTGAGAATGCAAAATATTAGCATCCGAATGAAATGAATGAAACTATATTCCTTAACAATTATAAAAATGTTATATGACATTTTTGAGTGATTTGGTATGCCAAAAGACTCGGTAAAATAATGAATTAATAAGAAAAGCTATTGTTTCCCTAATTATCAAGAAACGTTGATTTTCATTGTCTTCAAATGAGAAACTTGAAAGTGTCATTTTTTGATAGTTGATCTCATATAATATTTAGTTTGAATAAATTTGGACTTGAACATCATTCAAAATACCTTGAAAATTGTACCTAGGAATCAACAAAATGCCTTGTAGGAAAATTTTACCTAGATATCAGCTAACATTCCTACTACCAATCATGAATGAAGCATGGATTCATGCTTTCCAACTAATCATTCTCACTATTCATATTTTGAATGCACAGGGATAAATTTTAGAAGCAAAGATCTAGTTTCACACAAAGTTTCATCTTAGATAGTAGATTAATTTGTAGAATTAGTTGTTAAAGTCAAGTATATGTGGTATTTAGTTCAAGTAAGTGTGAGTATGTTTCAGAAAAAGTTTGTTTCATTTTATTTTTCATGCAAAGTGTGATTTTCATTCATACATATGTGTGATTTTCTTTAGCGATGAGATTTATTAACTAAGAGAAGTTTTCATTTATGTAAGGTGTAGGATTGATTTCTATTTTAAAGTAAAGTTTGGAATCTTATAAGTAGAAGTAGTTTTGCTTGAAAGTAGAGAGTGTGATCATCATTGTAGAGATAATCTTATTTTCTAAGAATAACTAATTTCATCATGTGCATTTCAATAACTTAATTTAGAATTTATATTTCAATAAATAAATTTGATTTAAAATTTGTGTGAATAACAAAATACTTCTAGCACATACAGTTCACTTACACTTCATCAATTTACTAACCCTAGCTGATAATTCGTGTCAGTAATTTGAGATCAATTAAATCACTAAACAGATTCCCATTAGAATTCAAGGATCATATTGAGTACAATGAGCCCCAATCGCTGGAACAACTCATTGGTAAGTTGAATCATTGTAATGATAAATCAAAGCGTAAAGATGAGTGTAAGCAGGGTTTGAAAGGGAATGACAAGACTAAAGATAAATGGCCACAGAAGTGAGAAATACCACAGGATGTACTTGAGAAAGAGAATGATTTTACTTATAAGAAGTTTAATGGAGTTGAGAAGGAACATGGGACAAAGCTTGTAGAAAGGAAGAGTAGACGTTATGTTAGGAGATAGTTGTAGTGTTGGATATGTGGAAATTAGCATCTCAAAAAGGGTTGTTTGTCATATCAGGGTGGTAGACCTAAGATATATAGTAGTCAAGAGGCACACATAGTTGGGGACATTGGGCAGATCATTCCTTAGATTTATGAAACATTGGAAGACAAGCAAGTGAATCACCAAACATCTATTGTTGAGATGGAAGGCAAGCTTTGTGATCAACTTGTTTCTATTTTGATTGATCTTTGATCTAGTTATAGTTATGTTAACCCTGACCCGGTGGATGAGTTTGGTTTGAGAAAAGAAGTTCATGCAGAGTCTAGGTTTGTGAAATTGGCTTTACGTAGTAATAGAACAGTTCATCATTGGATAAGATTTTATTCATTTGAGTTGAACAGTATGCCTACCATAGCGCATCTCAATGTGTTTCCATTGGGATTGTACATTATGATTCTGGGTATGGATTGGTTTATAGTTCATATGACTAAGGTGGATTATTATGAGAAGGCTATTGAGTTCTCGGATGACAATGGAGAATGAGAAATTAGTCAGAATGGTCATAGCTATGTGGTCAAAGTGTAGTCACAAGAAAGGGCATGTATTGTTTACAATGCATGTTTCCAGTGATAAAGGTAAGGATGTTGAGGATGAATAATCCTTGAAGAGGTTTTAGGTTTTGTAGTAGTGTCAAAATGTATTTCCAGTAGATTTTTTAGTGTTACCACCTCATAGGGAAGTGGAATTTTTTGTTGAGTTGGTACTAAGGGCAACACCCAACATCAAAAGAATCACATATGATGAGCACTCTAGATCTAGTGGAATTGAAGCTCACTCGAAGGAAATTCTTGATGAGGGATACATTTTTCCAGGTGTTTCATCTTAGTTTGCCCCAATGTTGTTTGTCAACAAGAAGGATGGTACTTTGTTGTTGTACCCAACAATCCCCTATTATTTATAGCTAGAACATTTAAATAATGGGGACCCTCTTAATTTTTTCACTAGGTTTTATAATAAATAAATTAATCATAATAGATATATATTCCTACCAAAAAACCCTAAATAGTTCATTTTCAATTATATTTTAGGTTCAAGTCTTAGATTGAATAACTTAGATTTACCTTTTAAGTAAAATCACGCATCACAAATATTTGGAAGACATCATAATATCCCTTATCAAATGTTGCGATGTGAAATATCCTTTGCAAATAAATTTTCTCTTGATAAAACAAAGAAAACAAAGGAAAACACATTCCCACACACAAACCTTGATCTGACCCGCCACAGAGACATGTCATCATCATAGATCGTAGATCACACATCATACATCTTTATGTTGTGATTGCGATATAAAAGAAACGTTACCTGATCTCCGATGTGATGTATGTGATATTCAATATCGCAAATTGAATATTCGAGATTGTAGCATCATTTCAAATGAACTGCTTCCAAAGACAACTTGTGATGAAAAATTGTTGACTAAGCTCCACTTAATAAGGATTCGTGTGTACTTATATTTTCACTAAATTTCATATCTAATGGTTTTAATGTCCCTCATTTTATAAAATTGATTTAATTAGCAAGTTGTTATTTGAAATGTATGTATTTTCCTCGTGTGTCCTTTCATCCTTGGAGATCTAAAAAATTCCTCTATTTTTCCTTTCTGTAGGCTAATACTAATAAACTACATTTCGTTGAAATGTCCAAAGGAGGAAAGAAGGGAAACAAATCGTTTGTCCAAATAGAAGTAACTCATTCCAAAAATGAATCAATAAATATGGCTCCATTATTCACAAATACTACATGCACACCACATTCTAGTACTTCCTCTTGGGAATTAATATATAATCAATCCAAGATATCTTACCTATAAATGCATCAGAATTACATGAAACAATGCTTACTAACCATGGAACTTAAAAGCACATAAAACAATGTGGAAATAACAAGATAAGCATGAAACCATGACACAGAGATTTGACTACAAACTTCATGCAATTTGGACTCTATCTTTGGGCCCTGCTCAATATTGGGGAGGCATTCTTTCATTAAGTGGCTTAAAAAGAGATAAAATTAGAAGAAACATTCATTTACAATCCTTATACCTCTGAGCTAGAAGATGGACAGAAAATGGAGAGCCCTACTTCAGAAACAGAGGGTACCACTAAAATATTGGCAAAAGATAGTGCAGAATTGTCTATCCAAACACCCAATTCAGAGCAATGATGATTTTACACCCTTTCGAAACATCCTTGCTCCTCAAGGCAAGGTTCTAGTCTATTGCGAGGTCAGGTTACTTATGCACACAATGTGTTTTGAACTATCATTTTAGTCTCCCACTTTTCCTGTGTTCATAGTCTAATATATATACTTGGTCGCTAAGCCTCAATTCCCAAGAAATTCTAAACAAATGATATGTATTAGCAGGCAATTTCTTTTTGGGTAGAGAATCTCAAGTCCTACATAGTACATGGCAAAAACTTCTTTAACCACAAATTTAACCCGATGACATTTAATATTGGCATTTCCGATCGACCTATAGACCCAAGCCTTTACAACAAGCACCCTGTGATAACAGCGGAACCGACAGGCTATTAAACACAATACATAATATATTGAGTCCTGAAGCCTCATCGTAAATCGCAATCGGAAAGGATCGAGGTTGGTACTCCATACAACTACTCCCCTTTGCGAATTGCGATTGTGATATATGGCATCACAACCTGACTTTATCGTGGTTGATTCCTCAACTCTTCCCTTCTTGTGGCTTTTGATTGTGATGTATCACATTGCAACCTGGCTTGCTTCGAGGCCAATTCTTTAACTCTGACCACCTCTGATCTGCGATTGCAATATCACAAATCACAACTCGATAGTGTTGGTGCCAATTTCCTTAAGTTGCAACAACTTCCTTCTATGATCTATGATATGTAGGACCAATGGTGGCCTTCCACTTAGCGCTTCCCCATTCACTAAGAGTTTTTCCATGTTACTTCCTCCTGCCACCTGTCCAAGTCAAACTTGATCTTTGACTTGTTATAACTTCTTCATATGAAATTGGATTTGAGTGTCATTCACACAGTTAGAATCATGGTGATGATCACTTTGATTCGATGCTAAGTTTACCCAAATTATGTCACTCTGAGTTTTGAGCCTTCTTACCATGCCAATGGTACCTTTTTAGAGATCCACCTAGATCATTCATCCCCACTAAGGTCTTTTGGACAGCTAAGAACCCTTTCACTCATTTGGAAAGTGAGGAAATTTCTCCCTCACTTTTTCTTTCTCCATCCATCAAGATTTGCTCAGATGCATTCCTTTGAATCCCACACGAATGAACTCCACTTCTCCCCCTCGTGAAGTTCTGGTTTTCTTATCGAGTATAATATCTTCGGGCAACTTGTCTAGATACTCTAGTGAAAAAGCATCCATTGTAGGAATCTATGCAACCTCTTTGGTATCCGTAATCAATGGAGGCTCATAAAGCTTTACGTTTTCAACATTCACTATTGAGTACATTTGAAATCATATACAAACCATACATGATTCAAGCAACCCCACGCTTGCCAAGAGTTATAAAACACACTGTCCTTGGTCAAGTTTTAAATGATAGAAACCAATACCCAAACTACTCACAGAAGGCCTAAAAGCATCAACTTTGCATTTTAAGCGATGGGAAACACATCATCACTTTTTCATTTATTTGTAATACATGACTTACAAATGGTGGCCATAACAAGCTACTACACCTAAAAAAAAACATATTTGACTTAATAAAGCAGGCCACGAAGAATGTGATGGATTCGTTTGTTGAGAATTTTCACCTGTTGATTTCTTTATAGATGCTTTATTGGCATGGAGCATAGGACACATGGCTCCCTCCTGTCCCACATCGCTGCAGTGACTACAATGATTCTTTCTCCAAAATTCTATGTCTTCTTGGGGTGCTTTCCCGTAGTGTTCCTCTAATAAGTATTAATGGAGCCCTCATGATCACTAAAATGTGAGGAAGTGATCTCATCATCCATTTTTGGGTGGTCACTAGTTGTTTTGGAGCATGCCCCAACTTCCTTCTTGACATACCCAAGTTCTGCATGACAAGGAAATTCCTCTACTTTGATGGGATTTATGATACCTTGGCCATTAATGTCGAGGCCCTTCCCCTCATACCCCATTCTCCTTAATAGTTTGGAGCCAATACATGTAGTATGTTTTTCAAAAGTAGTGAAATCATCATCAAGAAAGGTACATGAAATTGAGGAATAACTTTTTACCTCAAGGTGGTTGTGTTGTAGCTTTTCCAAGGCTTCGTCATTGGCTTACAACTAGCATATCAACCTTTGTTTCTCCTTTTCTGCTTCCTATAGGAGTCTCCTTAGCTCAACATTCTCTACCTGAATGCTTTCGTTGATCTCCTCAAGTTCCTTGAGCCATGCCTCATTGGGTGCCCCTTTCATCTTTGGTATAATATCTATTGAAAATTTTGTTTCATCACCCGAATCAGAACTCAAATCGATGGGTCCATCTGTTGCGATCCCAAGAGCTACAATCTTCCTTTCATCATCGGAATCTGACCCCAGGTCAATTGGTCTATATCATGCAAATATCATAGCTATGACCTTCTCATCTTCCTCTAATTTAGACATGTCATCATGTTGCATGGTGGCATTTGTCTTATGCCCGTCCTTTCTATCATTCCTCTTAGGTTTAAGCTCAGGGTGAAGTTTCCAACAAATCCCTTCGTCGTGTCCCTCTTTCTCACAGTGTGTACAAGAGAGATTTATCTCTTGCGGCTCCTTTTGGGTGGTCATTTTGTTCATGTGTCCCCTTGATTTCAAGATGCATGGTCTTCACATTGGCCCCATCGATAGTAGCAGGTTCAAACAATAATAATGAATACTTTACGTAACTATGTAAAGAAATGATATACATAGTTACAATATCTGGTGAATCTAATGGAATTCTCAAGTTCAATGCTTGTTTTCTAAATTCTTCGATGAAGCTTTTCACATTTTTTCCTTTACATTTCCTTAGATATTTCCCTACCATTAGTGCCTTTTGTTTATAACCCAAAGGGTGAAATTGGTCTTTCAATGCAGAAATAAAACTGGACCAAGAGGAAAGAAGGTTACCTGACTTTTTTCTTCCCTTGTGCAACTTGCTCTCCCACCAAATGAGAGCAATGCCACTCAGCCGAGGAGATGTTAACTGGACATTTGACTCATCTTCTTTGATCTTCTGAATCCGCTATAGACCTCTATCTATCTTATCCAATTATTATGTTTTTCTGCACTACACTGTCAATTGCTCATGGGCAAGTCAAACTTTACATGTAGCTTGAAGAATAGTCTCTAAGATGTATGTTTGGAATCTCGATTAGAGTGATGAGAACTATCTCGACCACCTTCATGAATTCTTGATCTATTTTCATCAACATCTTTCTTCTCATGCCCAAGTTCCTTCTCATACTCTTAAAACAACTTGTCCACTTTCTCTACCATATTGTAGAATACCTTGTGGAAATTTTATTCCTTTTCCCAACAAAATTCTTCATTTTTTATGTTTCTTCTTCATCATACAAATCTTGGTTTGGGATCAGAGGAATCAAGATTTCGTTCACCTTTTTCGTAGCTTGTTCCTAGTTAGGATATACTCATCTAATTCGCATCAACAAAGACCTCCTTTGATACCAAACTTGATCCAAGATATTTTATTATAGATGCATCAGAATGACATGAAGCAAATCTTATTAACCATGGAACTTAGAAGCATATAAAACAATGTGGAAATAAAAATATGTGAATGAAACCATGACATAGAGATTTGACTAAAAACTTCATTCAATTTGGACTAAGTCTCTAGGCCCTACTCAATAGTGGGGAGGTCTTCTTTTAAGTGGCATAAAAAGAGATAAAAGCACAAGCAACATTAATTTACAATCTTTATACCTCCAAGCTGGAATATGGATGAGTAATGGTGAGCTGAGCTTCACAAAGAGATAGTACCACTGAAATCTTGGCAAAAAATAGTGCATAATCGCCTATCCAAACACCCAATTCAGAGAAATGAAGCTTTTGCACTCTCTCAGAACCTCCCTGCAACTCAAGGTGAGGTTCTGACGTACTGCCAAATCTGGTTACATCTGCACACAATGTAAACTGGACAATCATGCAGGTCTCCCACGTTTTCTTGTGATCATAGTCCAATATATATACTTTGTGGTTAACCCCTCAATTCTCGGGTAGTTCCGAACAGATGACAAGTATTAGTATGTAGGTTTCTTTCGGGCAGAGAATCTCGAGTCCTACATAGTACACAGAAACAAACCTTTTAGACATGGAAAAAACTTACTTAACGCACTTACAACACGATGGATTTTAATATCAATGTTTCCCATCAGCATAGAGATCCAAGCCTTTAGAACAAACACCCTATGATAATAGCGGACCTCGCAGGCTATTAAACATAGTACATAATATATTGGGTCATGAAGCCTCATTTCAAATTGAAATCGGTGAGAACCAAAGTTTGTACTCCATACAACTACTCCCCTATGTGAGCTACGATTACAATATAGGGCATCACAACCTAATTCTACCAGGTCGATTCCTCAAGTCTTCCCTCCCTCGGATTTGTGATTTTGATGTATCGCATTGCAGCCTAGCTTGCTCTAGGGTTGATTCTTTAACTCCAACCGCCTTTGATCTATGATTGTGATATCAAAAAATGGAACACAATAGTGTTGGGGCCAATTTTCATAAGTCACGACCTCTTCCTTCTATGATCTGTGATATGATGAACCAATGGCAGGCTTCCATTTAGTGCTTCCCCATTCGCTAAAGTTTTACCACATCACTTCCTCTTGCCACCTGTCCAAGTCAAACTTGATCTTTGACTTGCTCTAACTTCTTCATATGAGCTTGGATTTGAGTGTCTTTCATACTATTAGAATCAGGATCATGAGCACTTCGATCCAACGTCAAGTTTACCTAGATCATGCCACTTTGAGTTTTGAGCCTTCTTACCATTCCACTAGTACTTTTTTTATAGATCCACCTTGATCAACAATCTATTTGAAGAAGAAATCCCCAGGGTAATAGTGGTCATGTAAACAACAATTGACACCTTATCATCATCTGAGGATACCTTCTCTAATGTCGCCAATTTGTTACTTCACTCAATTACTACACAGCCTAAAATATTACCCTACGCATACATGATCAAGTGGATACTAGATAATGTGAATATCAAATATAGGACATTCTCGACATCAAGGAAAATGATAATAGGATCCTTTTGAGCTGCATACTTGAAGAGAATGTATAAGTTTCTAGACCGCTAGAAGATTTATGACAAGGAGTTTCTTAAAAATTTTGTAGAGAAGAACAAGTTAGAGCCAGATCCCATTAGAAAATGGAGAGAAGACCCAAGAAAGCCCAAGAATGATAGCAAGGGTATGTATTCTTTAGCATTTCTTGCCAGTTTGTTCTATTATGTCAGTTTTATGATATGTAGACTATTTTGTTGTCTGAACATACACAAATTTACAGTTCAATGGGTTCCCTTGTTTCAAGATACTTCTAATTTTGAAGTTATGGATTGGGCTACTATCTTGTCCAATAATTGCATCCGAACTATTACAATATAGGCAAAATCATAGTGTTTCATAGAGAATCATGCCAACATTTTATATGAGTGCCTATATTATGGATGTCATTTGTTTCTCTTTTTGTTTTCCTTCAACGGGATGGAAATGGGCACTCAAAGAACCTACACCAATTCACTTATTTCATGATATCCTATGGGAATCTAAGTATCATCCTCATTTTTACAAAATTTACAATAAAGTAATGTTACCTTTGTACAAAGCAATTTTTTATCGAAATGCCACGAGGTTGTCTCAAGAAGTCACAACAAACTTCGCTTCTATTGGGAGTTGGTTTACTGAAGAAAATTTAACTTATGTCAAAGTATTTGGGAGTTGTGCAACCCCACATGTTCTTGCTATTTATGTTCCTGATAAGCTTCTAGCTCAGGAAATCGCATATCATAACATAGGTCATTGTGTGACTAAAGTCTTCAAAGACTCCAAACAGGTTCGTTGCCCACAATTTTCTATTCAATGTGGAGTCTATCCTCTTGAAAACTATAATAATGTTGTCCTAGAAATAAAAAAAAAATTAATGGCATGCATCTCCCCACTATTCCTCTTAGACAGTAATATGCTCAAAATGTAATTCATGACGTCAACACTTAGGTTAAAATAATACCATTTGTTCATACACCCAATGATTTTGATGATTTGTTTGAGACATGTGAGTCATATAGCTAGGTGAAAATTTAGCACAAATTCAACTCAGCCCCGAGGATTTTGTCTTATTCCAAGAATATAGAAATAAAAGGCTACATAAATAGGATTTTGAGTGCCTGATTGCTTTACAAACAGAACTACCTACAAGAAAGTATTTTTCACTGTATACAAAGGAAAAATAAAATACACCCACTACTAAACTCTCAGAGAAACAAATAGAAGAGATCATGTCTACTAGTGAGCTTGGCAAAGTCTAGGATCAATTCAACAAAGAACTAGATATCACATAGGAGAAGGAAGTACATGATTCAACTTCAATGGAGATAAATAAGACATTTGTGTCTAGCAAAAATAAAGTCTCTTGTAAATGAGTCATCAAGTCAAATAATGAAGTCCTCAGAGTAGAAGATATTTTGCCTCTTTATATATACAGTCCTGAACACCATGTTGTCATTAGTCAACAGAAGAAAAAAAGAAGAATGGAATATTCTCAAGGACTTCTTCCTGGAAGCATCCAATTAAATGTGGTATGGAAAGATTATAAGTGTAATTCACCTGATGATTTAGCTAAGTTTTTGAAATATGCTGGAGCCTATCATACGACCACCATTTTCAAAGCTACTAAGGTTCAACAACTGGTTAATGAAAAAGATGAAAAAGTTTTGCATTTAGAACAAACATTACTTAATTCAAGACATGATATTGAGTAGGAATGGCAACTGAAGTTATCAAAATTAAAAACTGAGTTTAATCATTTGAAAGTTCAAAACAAAGTTGACATTGAGAGATGAAATTTAGAGATTGACAAGATTAAACTTAAAATAAATAAAATACAAAAGGACATTGATATTGAAGGATTTAGAAAAGAATCCATAAATACCAATTCTCTCCTCCCCCAACAAAAATTGAACTTCTGTAAGAAGTTGAAGATCATCAATGACCTCTGCAAAAATAGTGACTCACTGACTGATCAAATATCTGAATTAAGAACATACAATGAAGATATCAACAACAATATTTCTGATTTCATTACTTGGTAGGATAGTTCAGACAGAATAAAATAAAATCTTCCCAAATACAATAATCATACAAAGATCTTATTTTCATATATTGGGATATTATATTAAAGTAGGATGAAGAAGTGATTTATAGAGTGAGAGACCTAGTAGACCAAATTATCAAAACTATTAGAGAAAGTATAGAACATGCTAATCTTATTACTAAGTGCCCAGAAGAATGCCTTCCAGATACTGAAACACTCATAGAGTACTAGCATAAAAAATCTAAGGAAAACGTGTATAGCATCAACAAATTATATTGGTTAAATCTTCAATATCATCAACAATTCTTGGTAAATCACTATGGTCAATGGTTTGTTCTTTGTAACCTTGTTAGTACAATTGAATACATGCTCCCACCTCTTTGAGATGCCTTGTTTCCTGGACATATGTGGATCAAGCCAACTCATCCCCTAGATTTAAGATGATAGAGGTTATTTACAGGTTACAGGAAAAAATTGGAGAGCAGTCAACTTCCCATATTTAGTTTCCTGTTAAAAATGAAGCCTATTTTTGTTTTTTTGTTCCCTATTTTTAGGAGTGTTTGTTTTAACCTCCTCAGCAAAATATGTATTTTCTATTTTCATAATATAACTTTTATTTATAAATACCTATCGTAGTGGCTACAACCACCCTCCAAAATTTTTCCTTAGCCCATTTTCGAGCCTCCCTACAAACCTTTCACAACACCTTGTCTTGCTTCATCAAGTACACAAACTTCAGTGTTTTCATACACAAAGGTAGCATGTTGATCCAGACTTAAACAAGAACGCAACAAATTGTAGAGATAACCATATACACAAATATGCAGTGGAAATAATACTTCATTTCATTAATGGAAAATACTGAAATATGCTTACAACTAGAAATGGAAATAAACGCTAGGGCGATGGTAGCTTATCTCTGAGAAGAGATGTGTGGCTACATGCCTCTGAACTATGTTACAATGAGGCTTGAAGGCCTATTTATTGTTGAGAAACAATGGAAAAACCCTTCACATTCCAAAGCCTAACCCTGGAAGATGAAACGCCAAATTGTGGGCCCCATTTTTGGGTAAGTTGGTACATCAACTTCCCGGGGTCGTGAATTGGTCATCTTATCTCCATTTGACGTGCATGATAGCCCATTGGAAAGATCTCTCCGAGGAATACGACGAAAAAAATGATTTTTAGATAGAAAAATCATTGGCGGTAGATTTCCCAAAAAACGTCGTTTAGGGCCTCGAAACGGCTCCGGAAGTTTAGGACCCAAAAAACTGCTAAAAATAGTAAACTGTGCTATAATTAAGGAAACGGAAACAACTGAAAGAAGCACTAGAGGGGATCCATGTGGAATTAGCAGGTGGCCACCAATATCCACCTGGATCATTCCTCCCCCCTTAGGAAGCAATGGTCCCCATTGCGTTGAGTTCCTCCATCTGCTGAACTTGTCCTGCAATCTCTGATGTGTCCAGTAATGGTGGGAAGCATGGTCGACGACGATCCACATTGAACACTTGGCGTAGGTGAAGGAATGGAGGAATGATGTGCACCAAAGCATTGTTTCCCGTAGCCTTGGTAGTGGTGTAGGGACCATGTCAGAGTGGTCTGAGCTTCTGATGGGTTTTGGTAAGGCGTTCTTTCTGTTGATGAACCAGACTTTGTTGTCCACCTGAAACTTGTGTGGTACCCCTGTGCGTGAGGAGAAGTTGTTCATGTGTTCTGTCATGACCGTATCCCTTTGCTGCTGCTGCTGCGTGGAGGAACCCTTTGCGGGGGTCATGGATGTAGAAACGATCTTCCCTTTACTTTGGGGGTGAACCAGACAGGAAATAAATTTCCTATTCTGTGATATGAGCTTGCTGCCTTTCTTACCAATGATCAAAGAGGCAGTGGTAGGTGGGGCTACCTCCGGTATCCTGTATAATGAATTATCCAAAGAAATAATGACAGCACGAGGCCTTGAATCATACACAGCATGTCGCCTCCACAAGTATGGTTGGCCTAATAGTACATCACAAACATCCAGAGGTGTAACATCACAGAGTACCTCGTCTGTGAATAGTTTGATGCTGTAGGGAAGGCGGCACTGCTAGCGAACTTTGAGATCTCGTCCTTCATGAAGCCACCCGATAATGTACGGATGCGGGTGTGGTGTAGTCGGTAGGCCCAACCGCTTCACGACCTCTGCTGAAATAAGGTTCTTTTGGCGGCCACTGTCGACAATGAATTGCAGCGGCGAACCCTTCACCCACATTTGAGAGTGGAAAAGACGTTCCCCCTCCTCTGGCTCTTTGGGCTCATTATTCTGGATCTTGGCAGTGGCAACAGTGGCGTTGGGATCCGCATCAATGGTCTGCTTCCCTTTTCCATTCTCCTTGTCGGGTTCTGGCTCAGGGTCGGAACATGTATCTGATTCGGATGCCTTCAACTCAGCCACCAGTGACTGCTTGCTCTGACACTCACTTGTGTTATGAGTGGGACTCTTGTGGAAATCACACCACTTTCCTGTGTCCTTCTTTGGATTTTTGGTGTTGTTCTTTTCTTGCGGCTTCGACGGGTTGTCTTGGGTCCCCCCGCCTTGGCTTTTTCCTTTGGGCTTCGGATTCAAAGATCCAAAGTCTCGCTTCTTTTGTTTGAACTTTTGCTCGATTTTGACACTGTATAGGTATGCTATGCCGAGTGAGGAGATGTTCAAGAACTCCATCTCTTCCTGGATGTATCTGTGTAGGTAGCAAAGGTATTTGAGTACCAGATGCAGCTCAGAATCTTTGATACCCAGCTGTGTGCGAAGGGTATGAAAAATGTTTGTGAACTCTGGCACATCTTGCTCTCGTCCCTGCCGCAGTGTGGTCCATTTGATGTATTTGTCCTCATAGCTTTTGACAGGGTAGTAATGCTCCTTCATGGCATCCCGAAAGTCATTCCAAGTGAGTGCGGCCGAAAATAGTGAGCCTGTGTTTTCATCCTTCTGCTCGAAGTAGGTTTCCCACCAGTCCTTGACATGGGGGGTTGCATTGAGAAGAGCGAAAACAATCTTTTCCCGACTTGAAAATTCATGAACAGAAAAATACCCATCTAGCATATTTAACCATTTATCTACCGCATCTGTGTCTATTTTACCCTCGAAGATGGGGATTTGAAAATTCTCTTGTACCTTAAAGGGCGTGGCGTTTCCAGAGTAGATGCTGGAAGCCGATGCGTCACCTCTGGGTAGCCGCTGAAGGATCTGCGCAAAGATATCCATCATCGCGTTCCTTTGCCGCTCGATGGCTTCTTTGAGCAAGATTTTGATAGGATCTCCTGCGCCCTCGTCTTTCTTCTCATATGCCATGGGAGGCTGTTGGGATTTGCGAGGTTGGTCTTGCAAAGGTTCGACCAGTTCAAGCCCTAACTCCTTACATCCCGACCTCGTTGGGGACATGCAAAGAAAAACTGAGAAAAAGCAGACCGCTCTGATATCACTAATCCGAATTTAAACAGGAACACAATAAAATATAGAGATAACCATATACACAAAGATGCAGCGGAAATAATGTTTCATTTCATTAATGGAAAGTACTGAAATATGCTTACAACCGACAACCAGAATTAGAAATAAACCAGCTAGGACGATGGTAGCTTATCTCTGAGAAGAGATGTGCGGCTACATGTCTCTGAACTGTTCCGAACTTGTGTTACAATGAGGCTCGAAGGCCTATTTATTATTGAGAAACAATGGAAAACCCTTCACAATCCAAAACCGACCCTTAGAAGATGAAACGCCAAATTGTGGGCCCCGTTTTGGGTAAATTGGTACATCAATTTCCCAGGGTCGTAACTTTGGCATACGATCTCCGTTTGACGCGTACAATAGCTCATTAGAAAGATCTATTTGAGCACTATCATTGTTGGATCAGGCAACACCGTTCCATGTTGCATGGACCCGTGTTGCCCTCGGATTCCCCAAAAAACGTCGAGGGCCTCAAAACAGCTCCGGAAGTTCAAGACCCGAAAAACTGCTAAAAATAGTAAGTTGTGCTACAATTAAGGAAAATGAAAATGCTGAGAAAGACAATGGTTGGGGTCCATGTGGACTTGGCAGGTGGCCACCAATATCCACCTGGATCATACTTGTACCAGAATTACATAGAAATCAGGGTCTATGGGTGTGAATTTCCACCTTACAAGTTTCCAAAGTTTGTCCCAATGACAATTTTCTCATTAGAGTACATCAGGCAAATGATTAACATGGATGAGCTACATTTTGTGGTAGCAAAGAAGAAATCTCAATTTAAGATTAAAACATAGGTGGGCCTTTTCATTTGCAATACCAGGGCAGCAGTTAAAGAAGCAAACATCCTCCTAAAGCAAATTAACATCAAACTCAGCTTCACCTAGTCATATGACCATTTGGGAGAGATTTCAAAGCTAAGAGTAGAAAATAAGGCTACTCCCTACATTCATACACCCAGGCCAGAGATAAATGGCTGGAAAACACTTTGCAGGAGGCAGAAGAGCAGGTTCTATCAACAACTACAACACACACTCCTACACCCTAGGAGAATAAGGACAAGAGGCCAAGGAAGACCTTTCCCCTTAAATCATAGAAATCTAGGGAAAGGAGTTCAAAATTTACAAGAAGAGACAAAATACATTTCAAACAGAAGAATCATTTCAGGAGGAAAATGTACAGTCCACTATTATTTTGACAATCCCCCATACTTCTACCAGGAATGAAGATATTTTTGTAGTATCTCCATCCTCTTCGGCTTCCCAAGAGCCACTAGATACCTCTCATTCAGGGGAATTGGTTCATGACCAAACTGAACCAAATATATTTGCCAGGTATAGAGAAATTAAAAAGAAGAATGAGATGTTAAAAGATACAACTTAGACACATTTTTGGAAGCAGAAAACATCCTCACAGCATAGGCCACTCTCTTCTTTTGACACAGAGAAGGGAAAAATGCAGATAACCTTCGTACAGGTTGAGGTCCTTTTCCTAAAAACTTCAGAAGATTACAAGAAATCAATCTTTTCCTTTAATACTGATCAAATTCATCCAATTGATCAGATAGACCTGCATAAGAAAATAGGGGAGATGTTGCACTTGACCTTGAAAACTTCAACAATGGCATCTTCTAGGTTGCAAGATTTAGTCGACAACATTTAGTCACAACTCAAATTAGAGAATATTTCTTCTCTAGCTAAACACACAAAAATAAAGTCTTTAGAAGATCTAGTAATTAAACTGGGATATGATCCCAGCAATTTGAAAGCTATAGAAGAAGTTATTAGAAGGAAGAACACTGACATGGCAACACTCAAGAAATGGCTCAAGCTTCCCTCCATAGAAAACCCATCGATTAAGGAAGTTGGATAGTTAAAAAGAAAAAGGAAGACATGTTCACAATTATTATTGAACAAAGTGGACATATACAAGAAATGAAGGTTGAGATGGAGAATTTGTTAAAGGAAAGAGAACAGTAAACATAGTTGGCAACCATTCCACTCATAGCCGTTCTTGTTGCATCTACATTAGCAGTTGGGGCATCCACTTCAGCAACCATCACAGCTGAGGCACAATATACAGATTCTTCAAAAGAACTAATCAAAGTAATGAATGACCTATCAATCATAGGATAGGAAATTGAGAAGTTGAAAACTCAGCTAAATAATCTCCAGGAGCAAAAGTTGAAAATTGACAGTGCATACCTAGCATAGCTACAAAAGACTTATAAATTAAATTATAAATTGAACAATTGGAGAATGAGTCTGCAATGGAATAAACTTTGCACAGGAAAATGAAAGTATTTGGATAGAAATAAATAATACCACGAATGAAATATGGCCCTTTATTGAGATCATTTTTGAGCAGGAGGAATTAGTACAGAGATCTAAAGGAGTCATTGAAGAGGTGAAAGAAGATTTAGGACAGAAGTCAGGTGAAGGCACCACTCTTATTAGGATTCTAAATTCAAAGACTAAAGAGGAATTAGAAGAGTTTGAAATTGCAAACAGGGCAGAGACAATTATGGAGGTGAGGAGGGTCCTTACAAAAAGGAACCTTATGCTTCAGCTGGAAAATAAGTGCCAGAATTTCGAGTCCAGCATTCAAAAGTTCCACGGGAAATTTAATGTGTTAAATCGAAAGGGGTTGCCATGTTTGATAGAAATTGGAGACAAGTTGATCAGGTTAGATGATTATTAGAAGAAGGTTGTATACCATAGCCACAAATAAGTCAAAAATTTCCACTAGAAAAGGAAACATGACAGGAAAAGCGTTCATGGAAACTTTGGATTTTGATTTTCTTATCAAACATGAGATAAATCACTTATTCGTTGTCAAGCCTACTTTTCAAAAATAGACTGAGGTGGATGAAACATACATGATTCTTGTTAAATTCTCCACTCCAAATGAAGACATATGGGACAAATTGTTCCAGTTACTTGGGTAAAACATTTTTTCACCTTCAACAGCAAAGCAACATTTTTTCAGGCCAAGTCATCACTAGTAATCCTTGAAGATAGTGCCAGAGGACTAAAACAGTTTTAGTTGCCTATATTTCTATTCTATTTTTGTAAATTTTTTAAGGATATTTTGTAAAAATCTTGATATTTCCAATCAAGATATTTTTTATAATTTTTATATAAGTACTTCATAAATTGAAGTACAAATGTTGGGAATTGTATCAAGAAAGCATACTTTGATGTAAAATTGTTCACTGAGCTAAAAGTGATGATTTCATTAATATAGAAGATTGTTCCAGGATTCATGTGTCAGGCAAATTGTTCCAGGAAGCTATCTAGTCTTTTGGCCAGCCTAGCCTCCCTAGTCCATTTGTTCCTCTACGTGGGTTGTAGTCTAGCAGATGGAATATCAATAAGGCCATGGTCCTCCAATATATTTTTGAAGAAGTCTGATAGAAAATCAATTTGTGCATTATGGCCCCATGATTCAGAATATCTAATTGAGAAATTAAGGTCTCCTCCTAGAATAAGATTATCTGCTTGCACATGGTGAAGGAGGAGGATCGACGACCATATGAAGGCGGTGGCGCAGGTGGCAAGCTTCGCACCACCTGCTTGGGATGCAGGAACATGACCCATATGACTACCCACAGACTGGATGCCATGCACCCGCTGCTGTCAAGGCAGCAGAGGTTGCCACCGATAATAGAAGGAGTGGCAATACCTGGTTCACGAGGATCACCGATCCAGACTCTTGTTTGATCACTTAGAGCACCGCTAAATGGCCTTCTTTGTTCTTCAAGAAAAATCACCCCGCACTACCTTCTGCCGGAAACATTGTGGAAAAAGTCGAAGAGGATAGCCTTCAAGAAGTTCCTGAAGAAGCAGTTGAAGGAACTAAGGCCGAGATGAAGTTTGACTACGACAAGAGATTATGTGATCTGCTGGAGCAATACACACAGATGTTGGACTGTGTTACAGACAATGTGGGATCCAAGCATTTGCAGGGCATTTGCACCAAGTTGAGGCCCAATCTGGTCGTTCTGATGGGGAAAAGTGCAGAGAAGCCAGGGAATAGCGCCTACCACTCTATAAACAAATCTATACATATTTTGAAGAACAACATCTTTGCAACAAGATCTGGATCCCCGGTAAGTACCCACCATTTCCAAGTTTCTGTCAAAACCCTTGCCAGAAAAACATAATTACTTTGGGTAAAAGAAACTGAATCTGTAAAGTAACTACAGAATCTTATACTGCAAAAATTTGGATATCCCACCAGAACACAAAATCTGATTCATGGGGGCAGAGTACTCCAGACACAAATTACCTCAAGGAATACAAAATCACACCCTTGTCAACAATAATTCTCAATCTGAGAATAAGAGGTGGTGCGACAGAGAACAACAGAAATCCCTACAGGGGGGAGGGAAGTGGGACTGGTACAAAAACTACAGGAACACATCAGGGGAAAAAAATAGGAAGTATATCCTACAAAAACATTCTTCAAGGGAAAAACACAACCAAAGCAACACCAAGTCAAACAGGTATGGATGCAAGGCCATACATTGTGGAACAGTTGAACCATACCCCAAAATATAGCATAGATATACCATAAATAGATGAGCACTGCACTATATATGAAAGACAAGCAATAATATGTAGATTCAATTGTTTTTGGCCCAAACCGGTTCATCTATTTCATTGGATCTTCACGAACTAGACTACACAATGTGAAATACATCTTTGTTCCAAGGGGTTCTTTATAGTGAACTTTCCTACAGTAGAGGCTAGAGACTTTGTAATA
>APFE030261718.1:0-18860 GCA_000404065.3 Pinus taeda
AATATACATATACCTCCTCTGGATGTCCTATTGACTCCCGAGGAATACACCTCAACACTCTTAATTTGACTACTGCCACTGCATTACAACTCTAACCTTGGGTAGTTTTCTGTATCTTGCATATAATTTCAACTCTTGATATCATGGCTTTGACCCGTCATTTTACAACATCTTCCTCAACTTCATATTATTTTCCTAGAATTATTTTTTTAGCGGTTGGTTCTTCTTTTCTATCAACATTGACACCCATCTTCCAGAATCAAGGCAGTACCTTGATTTTTCCCCACCTTTTCGAGACAATTTCAAGCGACATAGTGGGAACCATTATTTCCCATTGATTTCACTGTTCTCCTTGACACTTGACACCAATAGACTTTGTCATGTCAGTGGTGTATAGTACTTTATGACCATTGCAGTTCTCTCATTTAGTTAAATACCCATGTATCTGATTTCACCTCTTTCAACAATGCTTTGTATCTTATGCATGGGGGTACCTGGTTCAACCTATTTGTTAGAGACACCCTTGAGGTCAAAGATAGTTATATTCTACAGACAATAACACATCATCCAATTCAACGTTGACTTGATAGGATTTTTTCCTATATTTTGTTAGTATTTAGTTCACAATCATCCTAACGAGCATGAGATATGCCGACCTCATATAGACACTTTCATATCAATATTTATTTAGAGTATGGCTTTATTTGAGTTCTCAGTCAATGATTTTGTCCCTAATCGTCTCTACAAAAAAACTATATCTCTTAATAATTAAGTAAGAAGTATCTTCAGAACAACAAAACATGATGTATTTTGGCTTTACACTTGCTCCCAATGTCATACATCGGGGGGAAACTATTATTATGAGAAATGGTACAGTTGTTTATACACAACAAAAAACACTCTGAGTTAGTAAGCAACATGTACAAAGGATAAATTTTCAGCTGGAAACATTGTGAAAATAAAAAATCAAAAGGTTTTCATAAGGTTTACTAAAAAATCAAACCTCGCAGATGCTTAAAAGACAATTGCTCACTATCTCATGAATTTTTCTTTGATATTTGCAAGGGTCACTAGAATAAAAGTCAACACCTTGGGATGTGAACTTTCTTGAAAAACACTCAAGATCTTGACATGATGGGCTAACCATTAGAGTCGTGAGCTGCAATAAGCCTTAATGGTAAGAGGATGGTAGGTCTCATCTCATTTATGAGGTAAACAACCTCATTGATGAGCCAAAGGAGGGAAGAAGTATTGGAAATTCTATTTATGAAAAAATATGGAGAGGAAAAAACAAGAAGTTGTGCAATTTTATGCTTCCATAATTTCTCCAAAGCAATCTATACCACTGTGAGGCAAATTTCACCATTTGAAAGAGTTTTCCTTGCTTTGAGAAAGCAAAACCTTGCAAAATATATTGGAAAGGGGAAATAGTTTTTGAGAGCTATTGAGCACCATTTCTCAATCAACTCTCTTCAAGTGGCTTTTATATTCATTTGGAACTCTTTCGCTACCAGCAATCAACAAAGATGAATCTTTTACTACACCTTTTTTTATTTGTTTTGGTTCACAAGCTTGTTTCATGTTGTTTTAGTTTAGATTTGTTGATGCATTGTTTCCAATTAATTCAATATTTTATTAGTCCATGTTTAACCACTAATACCAATCATTGTTTGTATATTTCCTTGTAGGAAGAAATCATCTACAAGGAAGGTGGATTTGGGACTGGTATGCTACCAAACACACCATACAATAGCAAAGTCATGTTTTATATTGTGTGATTCTTTCCAGCTAGCGGTATGATGCTCATATTCATCTAAAAATATGGTTAGCATCACAACCAAGGACCAAATAAGGAAATCTACAACATGGCTGGTGTTTTCATTGTTGTACTTGATCCTCAAGTGGAATTCTTGTAGAGTTGTGGACCGTATTGAACTTAATTTTCAAGTAGAATTGTCGCAAGTATGTAGACCCTTTTTATGGCAGTCACTTCATAATTGACTTATATATTGTTGAATTGAAAAGGCCTATGATCAATATGGATAATCATCTCCTTCCTCCAAATTTAATGCTTCCGTTGTTGGCATTTAACCATGATGGAGTACATCTCGTTTTCATAGGTGGGCTATCTATGAATAATATCAAAGAGTGTTTCATTGAGATAGATGTCCTTTTTGTGTGGGTGCTACATTCATAACATAGTTAGAGGCTTCTGTCTCAATCTCAAATGGATATTACAATTCTAGAAAGGTGAGGACTAGTGCAAAGTAGAGGTATTGTTTCACATCCTTGAATGCTTTATGTTGTTGTCTAATAAGAGAAAAATTCCTTTAGCTATTCCGTTGTTCAATTGACTTAATGGATAAGTAATATGAGAGAACCCTAACTTGAAAATTTGTTAGAATTTAATAAGGCCCAAGAATCTACGAAGGTTTTTCAGAGTCATCAGGACTATCAATCTTGATTGACTTGTATCTTGGCTACATGTCCACATGCACCCATTGTTCATTCAAAATGCATCCAAAATACTAATTGCTTTACATGCCAAACGAGAATTTCCCTATATTGACATACAATTTTATTTGTCACATAGTGCTCAGGACCTGCTAAATGTGATGCAAATGTTCCACCCAGGTTCTATTGATGATGAGGATGTCATCCAAATATACAACCACAAAATAGTTTGTGAATGGCCATAAAATATCATCTATGATCCTCATCAATTTTGTTGGATCCTTAGTGAAGTAGAAAGGCATTATCAACTTCTAAAAACAACTTTCCTTATATTTGCAATATATATTCCATACACCAGTTTGTTCAATTGGAAACTGGTGGCATCCTGACTTCATATCAATCATACTAAAGAAATTTACACCCATAAAATGATAAAAAGTATCATCAATCAGGGGATCAAATATCTATTCCTTAAAGTGATTTTATTTAGTCTTCTATAATCAATACAACATCCCCAGGTCCCATATTTGTTCTACACCAACACAATTGGGTTCTATTGTTGCTGCTACAACACCCTCCAAAATTTTGCTATATTTAAATTTTGGAGCCTACCCTTTATCATGTGAAGTGTCACTTTTGGTCATCAAGTGTTGTTTCATGTTTCTTCACATATGATAAGAGTCCATGTTCCTTTCTAAGTGTCATCACATCATCAAGAGTAACAATAAATCACTTTAAGGTCATAATACACTTTATGGTCACATAACGACACTTTTTGGTCGCAACTGCATATACTTGATCTGTGTTTCTGAAATGGATTTTTTATGTATACTTTCTAGTTTTGGGTCCTACCTAAGTTTTTATAATGGGTTGAGTTGTGTCGCACTTGATTTTACTCCTAACTTAGTGTTTTTTTTCAAGTTTTCACCTTCCTAGTTTTCGACAATTTTTGGACTTTTCAAGCCTGCCCTCTAGGCTAGGAAAGAACATTACATAAAATCAAGGCTTAGTGGAGGTGCCCTTGTTAGTTTTGACTATGCCACGTGCCTAGAAAGGCTTCCTCTAGTAGATAATGCACTCCTAGTCAAAAAACCATCCTATTTATTGTGTTCCTGTTATCACTGTAAAAAAAAAAAAAAAAAAAAAAAAAAAAAAAAAAAAAAAAAAAAAAATAAATAAATAAATAAATAAAAAAATAAATAAAAAATAAATAAAAATAAAATTTTGGACAATTGGTATGGTTCCAAAGTTTTATGTTAGTCTTGGTCAAGCCATTTTTATTGTTTTTGTTTTAGAGTCTAAATCATAGAGTTGGATTCTTGTTTCCATTATTAAATAAAGGTAAGCAGCCTTGTTTTACCCATCATAGATCCCACATTATTTCAAAAGTGTCATGTGTTAGGTTGTTTCAAAATTGACATGCGCTATGAAATAGCCTAGGATTTTTCATAGTGCAAAACTCAGAAAATGCACTATATGCGCTACGAAATCGGGGATTCGTAGTTAGGAGTTTTCGTAGCGCAAAACCCAGAATTTGCACTAGATCCGCTACAAAATCAGGGATTTGTGTCAAATCGAGTCTAGTTGTCAAACCAACCTGACTTCGTTAATGTTTCATCATTAGGTTTCAGTCCATGGACCTTCCCCATCACATGAAGCCATTCACTCTCATCATTCGATTTGTTAGGGGTTTTGTACGCACTCTTTTCAAATTTCAAAAAAGGGTAAGGTAAGGGTGAATTGGTCTTGGTCATTTTCGTGTTCCTTTCATGCATAAGAAGCACTTGGCAAGCTCAAGCTCAACATACATCAGAGTTCTTTGAAGGCTCAAGCGAGGCAGTTCTCCATTTCAACTCAAGCGAGGCAATGTTCAAACTAAAACAGGGCAAAATTTTTCCAAGTCTCCTTTACAGGGATTTCATAGAAATGTCTGAAGAAAAGAAAATCCATAGGTCAGACCGATGCTTGAGAGCTGAGCCTGAAGGTTTAGATGTTCTCATGAAGGATAGAGAGGTTGAAGAAGCATTCAAATAGGTGGGTTGCTAGAGGTTCTATGAAAAACTTCAGGGAGATAGCAGAGTTCCTTGAAGAGCCTGTGGTTCCACCAATGCAATCATCACCAATGCACACAGAGGACAGAAACAAGACAATTAACACTCAAGAAGAAGAATGTAGCTTTGAGGAGGTAAAAAAGAAATTGATGTCTGCCAATCTTGAGATTTCTCAACTTAAGAAAAGGGCAAGGAAACATGCAGTTGAAAAATCCAGTTTCAAAAGAGTAAAAGCCATTTGGGAAGATGGACAAGTTCCAAGACATGAAGTAGTTGACAGTCATGCTCAATATTTCACTTGGACTGTACCTACAATAAACGAGGAAAGATATATCAGAAGGATTAATGGTAAATTAAGAACTAAAATTAGGATGATGAAAATACATTGAAGACTTGAAGATTCAACTGAGTGAACCTTAAGGACAACCTTAGCCTAAATGAAGCATATAGTAAGTGAGGAGTCTTAAAACAATTTTGATGTGGAACTTACCTTTTTGAAGATTGGTTTTGGATGGACAATGTCAGTTTTATATGGCCCATTAGCATATGGTGAAACCGTTTAAAATCCTAAGAATGACAATTTTGAGAAAAAACTGTGTGTTTTTGACTCACACAGTAGTTTCGTAGCACGCTATGAAACTACTGAAGGTGACATGTAATGCACAACAGTTTTGTAGCGCACTACGAAACTGCTGTAGCTACCAGTTTTGTTTTTTTTGATCAATCTTGAAATGAAAGGGGGGTTTATTTGAAAGTATGTTGCTATAGAGACATAAGAAGACCACCTAAAAAGGTTTGAACCTTAAGCAAAGGAAAATTCAAGAAATGAAATACATATAGAAACCCCAAACCCTGCGCTACAAAAATAGGAGTCATTTCGTAGCTCAATCAGTTTGTCATGCTTTAGGAAGCATTCAAGAGGTTTTTGTCTTGGCACGAGTATAGGAGTAGGGTCTATAGTTAATTCAATGCATCACATGTGATTAAAGGGGACAACATGGTTAGTAGACTTCGAAGAACCTCCTTGGAGACCAAAGCAGAAATACAGGGGTAGTTCATAATTTCCAGGAACAGTCAAAGGATAGGCAATCAAAGGCTAGCATTTAGTTTAAAGTCACCACCTAAGCCATAGTTGAAGAGGGACAACTGTCAGAGAACGAGTTTATTTCATAGTCAAAGTTGTTGCCAACATAATAAGGAGTTGCACTCCTAGTTGTATTAGGTCTCTAGGATTGTTAGTTAACAACTAGTTGTAATTAATAGTTTGTTTAAGTATCAATAGGTGTCAAGTCAAGTAAAATTCAAATTTCCCCTCATGCTGGAGGAAGGAATCCAAGATTGTAATGAAATCTATCTATGACAAGAGGTGTAACGCACCAGGGTTGGAAATTTTCAAAGAAACAATCCTACTGTGACATTGTGGAAGACTGTGTTTTTCTTGTTAATACATACATTTGGCTTTACTACTCAAGATTCAGAAGAGAGTTTTAATGTTTGGTTTTCCTCATGGTCTCCTCCATTTATTCACTTGCAGTGGTATGAATGCATGTTACTTAGAATTCATTAGCAATGCTCTAACTTCCTACATGTGTTCATAGGCTGTATTCCTTATGTTTTTGCTCTGTTTTGCTGATATATTAAAACTATTGATGCCCTGACTTCCATGTTAAGCTAATTTTACTGTGATGCTGAAACATATGCTGACTCCATAAGCCCAATGGATGTTTATTTATTGTGTTCAACCATTTATACCTTTTCACTTGTTTTTTTCCATAGAGTTATCCATCTAATCCTTAATTGAAATATTTAACCCAGTGAGAGAGCCCTCTCAGGTTGAGGAGGCTAAGCCTTAGCCAAAAGTTTGGTTTGAAATAGTTACTCAAAGTCTTCCTAATCAGCAGCCTATCAGGGTTGGGTTTTGTGATAACATTTTGGTGCATCTGCTGGGAATATGAAGATTATTCATTCCCAAAATCAAGAAGCTAAACTTCTGAAGGTAGTAGGAGCTCAGAAAGTTTTCGAGGCTACAATATACCTTGGCAACTCCACACATCAAATAAAAAATTGGAAGATGACTCCACTGCTAGAAGATTAGTAGCTTGATGAAGTTTCAAGATGAGTGCCATTGCAAGAATGAATGCCAGGTATTCCCCTATGAATTGGACTCATATCCCTAGTTTTTGAAATCCTATGCCAAAGGTCGAATGGTTAGATGATTTTCCAATATTCAAAGATGAAAAGAAAGACACTGCTGCTATTCATTTGGTTAGGTTCCATATGCATGTATGCAGTCTAAAGGTTTAGTTCCCTGAAGATTGTCTCATGAAGATGTTTATGACCACTTTAGAAGGAAAATCATGGTCTTGGTATAAAAGCTTGGAAAATGGTTCATTATATTCTCTTGCTGATTTCCATGATGTATTCTATGACATGTATAAAGAGTGTCATCCCTCCTTATTGCTGGTCAAAGATTGTTGTATACATTCTGCGAGCTTTATTCAATATTTGGAGGATTGTTATGATGATGACGAATTCATGGATGAAGAAATTTTAGAGGCTCTTCATAGCAATACATTTCAACACCAAGAAGAAAGGATAACATCCCATTGAATGTAGCATGAAAATCATCAGGGGTTTACTTATGAAAACCATGTTACATCCTCTGAGATTAATGTGAATATGCAACAAACTTGCTAGTATTTTGATCATAAAGAGTATGAAAATGATTACAAACACCAAGAAGAAATACTGGAAGAATTTTTTTATAACCCTCAGGCAGAGGAAAAGGTTGATCATTTATATAATTCCTTGTAGTAGCTTACATCAAAGAATTATCATAATAATGAGGAAAATTACATTGTTTGTGGGAATCATTCAGAAAAGTAGTTGGATAGCATATCAAAGAAATTTTGTGTGGTTGAGAATCAGTTGTCTAAAGATATAGAATGTTATCATAATCATCAAACTAATCATGTCTTTTTTTACCCTATAGCTAATTACATGGAAAATATTTGTTGTTCAAATTTCTAGTTATATTTTTATCTTGAAGATCAGTTACATTTCATGCTGACTCGATTATTTCAGTATCTTGTTTATTTTTGCTTCAAGCACAACCAAGAGATTCAAGTTTCAGATCAGATCAATGACTAGCTTCATTGGAAGTTTCATGTTCCTTGAACTACAAATGGAGCTTGCAGTTGATAGGGTAGGTAGGAATGTGAAAATAATCTCAGGGTAGGTTTACTAAGCATTTTTCAGTAGATACAGATTTCTTTCTTCTACAGTGATCATCAAGCTTAAGCTTGAGGTGAAGGCCCAAAAGGTTTGAAGAGGATGCTTGTCAACAAAATTTATGTTTTTATCATAATGGATAAAGCAATGGAACAATAGGTTCTTAGTGTACCACAATGACACACTATCCCAAGTGGAGCCACTATTATCACTGTAAAAAAAAAAAGGCTCTAAAATTTTGGACAACTGGCATGGTTCCAAAGTTTTATGTTTGTCTTGGTCAAGTAATTTTTATTGTTTTTGTTTTAGAGTCTAAATCATAGAGTTGCAGTCTTGTTTCCATTATTAAATAAAGGTCAACAACCTTGTTTTACCCATCATAGATCCCACATTATTTCAAAAGTGTCATGTGTTAGGTTGTTTCAAAATTGACATGTGCTACGAAATTGCCTAGGAGTTTTCGTAGCACAAAACTCAGAAAATGCACTATATGCGCTACAAAATCGGGGATTCATAGTTAGGAGTTTTCGTACCGTAAAACCCAGAATTTGCACTGGATGCACTACAAAATCAAGGATTCATGTCAAATCGAGTCTAGTTGTCAAATCGACCTGAATTTGTTAATGTTTCATCATTAGTTGTCAGTCCATGAACCTTACCCTTCACATGCAACCATTCACTCTCATCATTAGATTCGTTAGGGGTTTTGTTCGCACTCTTTTCAAATTTCAAAAAAGGGTAAGGTAAGGGTGAATTGGTCTTGGTCATTTTCGTGTTCCTTTCATGCATAATAAGAACTTGGCAAGCTTAGGGTCAACATACATCAGAGTTATTTGAAGGCTCAAGCAAGGCAATTCTCCATTTCAACTCAAGCAAGGCAGTTCTCCATTTCAACTCAAGCGAGGCAATGTTCAAACTAAAATAGGGCAAAATTTTTCCAAGTCTTCTTTACAGGGATTTCATAGAAATGTCTGAAGAAAAGAAAATCCATAGGTCAGACCGATGCTTGAGAGCTAAGCCTGAAGGTTTAGATGTTCTCATGAAGAATGGAGAGGTTGAAGAAGCATTCAAATATGTGGGCTGCTAGAGGTTCTGTGAAAAATTTCAAGGAGGTAGCAGAGTTCCTTGAAGAGCCTGTGGTTTCACCAGTGCAATCATCACTAATGCACACAGATGATAGAAACAAGACAGTTAGCACTCAAGAAGAAGAATGTAGCTTTGAGGAGGTAAAAAAGAAATTGATGTCTACCAATATTGAGATTGCTCAACTTAAGAAAAGGGAATGAAACATGTAGTTGAAAAAGCTAGTTTCAAAAGATCAAAAGCCATTTAGGAAGATGGACAAGTTCCAAGACATGAAGTAGTCGACAGTCATGCTCAATATTTCACTTGGAATGTACTTGCAACAAAGGAGGCAAGATATATCAGAAGGATCAATGGTAAATTAAGAACTAAAATTAGGATGATGAAAAGACAAATTGAAGACTTGAAGATTCAACTGAGTGAACCTGAAGGACAACCTCGGCCTAAATGAACCATATAGTAAGTAAGGAGTCTTAAAACAATTTTGATGTGGAACTTACCATTTTGAAGATTGTTTTCATTAGCATATGGTGAAACCATTTAAAATCCCAAAAATGACAATTTTGAGAAAAAACTGTGCGTTTTTTACTCACACGGCAGTTTCGTAGCGCACTACGAAACTGCTGAAGGTGACATGTAATGCACAACAGTTTCATAGTGCGCTACGAAACTACTGTAGCTACTAGTTTTGTTTTGCGGATCAATCTTGAAATGAAAGGGGGATTATTTTGAAAGTATGCTACTACAGAGACATAAGAAGACCACCTAAGAAGGTTTGAACCTTAAGCAAAGGAAAATTCAAAAAATGAAAGACATATAGAAACCCCAAACCATGCGCTACTAAAATAGCAATCATTTCGTAGCTCAATCAGTTTGTCATGCTTCAGGCATCATTCAAGAGGCTTTTGTCTTGGCACGAGTACAGGAGCAGGGTCTGTAGTTAATTCAATGTATCACATGTGATTAAAGGGGATAACATGGTTAGTATACTTCGAAGAACCTCCTTGGTGACCAAAGCAAAAATACAGGGGCAGTTTCCTAATTTCCAGGAAGAGTCAAAGGACAAGCAATCAAAGGCCGGCATGGAGTTTAAAGTCACCACCTAAGCCAAAGTTGAAGAGTGATATCTGTCAGAGAACGATTTTATTTCACAGTCAAGGTTGTTGCCAACATAATAAGGAGTTGCACCCCTAGTTGTATTAGGTCTCTAGGACTGTTAGTTAACAACTTGTAATTAATAGTTTGTTTAAGTATCAATAGGTTTCAAGTCAAGTAAAATTCGAATTCCCCTCATGCTGGAGGAAGGAATCGAAGATTGTAATGAACTCTATATATGACAAGAGGTGTAATGCACCAAGGGTTTGAAATTTTCAAAGAAACAGTCATACTGTGACATTATGGAAGACTGTGTTTTTCTTGTTAATACAGATATTTGGCTTTACTACTCAGGATTCAAAAGAGAGTTTCAATGTTTGATTTTACTCATGGTCTCCTCCATTTATTCACTTGCAGTGATATGAATGCATGTTACTTAGAATTCATTAGCAATGCTCTAACTTCCTACATGTGTTCATAGGCTGTGTTCCTTATGTTTTTGCTCTGTTTTGTTGTTATATTAAAACTCTTGATGCCCTGACTTCCATGTTAGGCTAATTTTACTGTGATGCTGAAACATATGCTGACTCCATAAGCCCAATGGATGTTTATTGATTGTGTTCAACCATTTATACCTTTTCACTTGTTTTTTTCCATAGATTTAGCTATCTAATCCTTAATTTAAATCTTTAACCTAGTGAGAGAGTCCTCTTAGGTTGAGGAGGCTAAGCCTAAGCCAAAAGCTTGGTTTTAAATAGTTACTCAAAGTCTTCCTAATCAGCAGCCTATCAGGGTTGGGTTTTTTGATAACATTTCCTACACCGTGCGCCCAACCTTAGCTTCTACCTCCAGTTGAGCGCATAACACACTCACAGTGGGAATCAAGGCCTCCCTTGTGCCTTGTTCATGTACCCTACACCCTCATTGTGGCCATTGATTCCCTTCCAAGTGGACACCACATCCTCAATGAACGATCTTATTCCATCAGGCCCCCTTCCTCTAGTTGAGCGCACAACACATCATCAATGATCAGTGAAGCCCCCCCTTGTATTTTTCAAGTGCTCCTTACATCGATAAAGGTTCTATCTATCCTCTTGGCACACCGTTGATCCACATACATAAAATTTTCATGAAGAATTATAGAATAAGATATTTTTAGGCTCATGTTTGCTTGCCATAAGTGATCTACATCTACAACTATTTAATAAAGCATGAAAAATATTTGTGAGGAGATTTGATGAGAATTGTTACCCAAGGAAGCATCTTGAAGACAAAGGAACCATGTTGCGACAATTTAAAGAACAATGGATCCTAATGATTAAAGTGACTCATGAAGACTACGAGATCTTTCAAGACCCTTTGGAGGGTAGATGACAACAACGATGAAAGATCTTTAATGGGTATTAGAAACATACTATAAGTATCATCATTTAAAAAAGAACCTCATGTACAAGTCACCATGAGTCTAAGTCATCAATGTTGTTGACTTTTCATATTATCGTCACGTGATGACGTGCAAAATATGATGTGATTTTGACAATTATTATAAATATAAATATGTGCAAGTCCAAGAGTCACATATGGACAGAAGATCCACATGGAGAATTCCAAAAGTCTCATAAAAGTGCAAAGGTCATATAGAAGTTGAAAAGTCATATAGAAGTCGAAATGTCATATTAGAAGTCTAAGAGTCACAAGGAAGTTCAAGATTCATGGGGATATGAAAGGTCATTACTTTTGTTATAAAAGAGGCCTAATTACTATAAGAGAGGAATTTTAACCTTGGCTTCTCCACCCAAGCATTAGAGATGAAGATATTTGTTTTGGAGAGTAAGAATTGGATTAATCCTCCACTATTGGAGCTACTGATATTCATTGCATTAATTTATCATGGAACTTTCATCTAATATTTGAAGCTCGATTGAGCCAACACATTTGAAAGCGTATATCATGAATGTTTTGAGAATATTCTTTGGATGTTTGCGGTATACGTTGGTATTCACATGTACTAAAGAAACTGCACTATTTCGGTGGATTTGGTGCTCATCTCATTGAATATGTGTTGTATTTATTTTCATGATCATTTCATCTATATGAACTATTTCACTTGATGAATAATGATTCTTCTTATGATGTGCATGCATATTTTGTAGATTTTTACTTGTAGCTTCAATAGCTCATGTGATATACTCAACAGAAGACAAGAATCTACTCTACTCTTAACAACAGAAACCAATAATGATCGATGAAAATAATAACCAGCAAGAGGAAGAATATCAATTGCACATAATACAATATTTCTCTATGGAAACCAACTGCTCAAAACCCCAACTATCTATATTGCATTAATAAGAAATCTGAGAAGAAAATGCAGTGCTTATTCTCACTATAACAATTCTTGCACAAGTATGATCAACTCTCTGCCTCACAAGCCCACTCTAGCCAGCACTTAGCCAAAAATACTGCCTGCTAAGCCCCTATTTCCTTGCACAATTCCTAGAGGATCAACCCATATTTAGTTGGGAAATCCTTCTTCCAAAACTATGCAACAATATTAGGTCCTCAACTAATTTCATTCATGATCTGTACAACTCATAAAATCATACAAATGATAGTACATTGTCTGTACGCTCTAGACTCAACTGGGTCTTCCTTTGAACTGACATGCATGAGTTATTCTTGAGTGAATCTTCATTTAGTTCATGTGGCACTGAGGATGCACTGGTGCACCAACTCACTAATAGACCTCTACTAGTTCCTCCAACAATTAGAACTAGTTTAAGTGAATATAACTCAGTTGAAATGAGTTATCTAATTACAACTCCAATAAACTCAATCTATACCCCTAAAATTTAGGGATCACACTTACATGAATCTAGATAGACTTCCAACTCAAAATTACTAAGTCAATTAAACTTAGTTAACTATTTATAAGTTTCTAGGAGAATAGAATTCGATTTTAATTTCAAATTTAATTCAAGGACAAATTAAATTGAAATTTCTTGTTTCTATTTTTAACACTCCCTCTCAACAAGAAAGGGATTATCAGCTACCCCGATCCTATCTCTGTGAAACTCAAATTTACATCTTGACAATGCCTTTGTCAAAATGTCAGCATCCTACTCCTTTGTGGGAATGTACTCCAACAACATAATCTGCCTCTGTAGACAATCTCAAAGATGGTGATACCAGATATCAATATGCTTGGACTGATCATGGAAAATTGATTTTTCAGAGAGTTTGATACAACTCTGATTATCACAGTAAATCATAGTTGGATCCATATGATAACCAAACCAGTCAACCAAAATTTTCTTCGTCTAGATGGCCTCACATGCTGCTTGACTAACAACCATGTACTCTGCCTTTGTCGAACTAAGTGCAACCGATCTCTATTTCCTGCTATACTAAGAAACAACTGTTGACTCAATACTGTAGATCCCTCCTGATGTGCTCTTCATGTTGGATTGACTCCTTGCCCAATCTGCATCGGTGAAGCCTTGAAGCTTCTCTCTCTCTATCTGTTTGTACCACAATCCATACTGAGTAGTACCTCTGAAGTATCTCAACACATGCTTGGCCACCCGCCAATACAACTTGGTAGGCCTAACCATCACTTGACTAAGATGGTTAACAGCATAGCACATGTTTGATCACGTGTTCACAAAATATATGAGTGAACCCACAAGTTGCCTATAAACAATAGGGTCCACTACTTCACTCAAAGTAGCATCTTCCTTCCTCCAGTTACCTATTAGAGGAGTCTCCATCTGTTTACTTCTCTCCATGTGGAACCCTTTTAGTATCTCGTTGGCATACTTTCCCTAAGAGACAAAAAGTTCTCCATCACCTTGCCATACTTCCATGCCTAGAAATTAGTGCATGAGCCCCAAGTCCTTCATTTTGAACTCTCTTTCAAGATCCTCTTTGCAAGACTTGATCAACTTATCATCATTTGTTAGAATCAAATTTTCGACATATAAAACAATAATCAATAGTTTAACTTCCACCACAATATGGTACAGGTTCACATCTACTTCACTTTTGGTGAATCCCAACCTAGTGAAGTAGCTATCGATCTTGGTGTACCAAGCACGGGGTACTTTCTTCAGCCCATACAATGCTCTCTTGAGTTGACACACATGTGACTCATGGTCAGAGGTATCAAAACCTTCGGGCTACTTAATATACACCTCTTCCTCAATCATGCCATTAAGGAATGTCATATTTACATCCATTTGATGTATCTTCCAGCTCGTCTGCGCTAATAGTGGCAAAATGGATCTGATTGATGAGTACCTTGCAACAGGAGAAAATGTCTCATCATAGTCAATCCCCTCTACTCGAGAAAATCCTTGAGCCACAAATCTAGCCTTATGTTTCTCCAAACTACCATCTAGTGCTTGTGTTACCTTGTAAAGACAACGGGAACTCACCACTGACTTTTCTACTAGTCTTGGCACCACATCCCAAACATTGTTATGAACAATGGAGTCTTGCTCCTCCACCATGGCATCAACCCAAAATGGTTGCTGCAATACCTCCTAAGATGGCTCTGTCTCAACACATCCATTCATAAGAGCCATGTATCCAGTGTGCATCTCAAGTGACCTCCTCTTCCTGCACTGTGATGTGGGTGCTCCCAAATTCTCTCTCGCATCCTACAATACCCTGCCAGCCTCTTTGGTGCGAGTTATCCCATCTCTAGAAGACTTTTCCTAAGTGGATGTCTCCACTCTCGGATCCTCTTCATGTGGCTTATCCGCATCAATATGAGGCTCCTCCTTAGCATCTAAAATCTTTCCAACCACATGTATCTAAATTTCCCTCTCAAGGGAACATCTCATGGCCTTCACTTCATCAAATTGGACATCGTTGTAGACCACTATCATCATGTTGGTAGGCAGGTACACCCGATAGTCGTGAATTTTATTAGTGTAATCCAAAAATATCCCCGACTTTGTTGTCGTCTCAAGCTTCTTTCATGGATATTTGGTCACATGGAAATATACCAATGACCCAAAAATCTCGAAGTGACCCACATCTGGTCTCTTCCATGAGAAAGCCTCCTCTGGTGTACTCATCCCAAAAAATCCAATGAGGGCTTCTATTATGAAAATAAACAACTGTGTTGCATTCTCATCCCACAAGTGTAATGGTAGGCCCTGATCAAGAAGCAACACCCATTCTACCCCATAATCCTTCCATTCTTCCTTCCAACCATCCCATTCTATTGCCAGTTATGGGGTGTTGTCAACTCCTGTTTAATCCCTTCTGCCACACAGAATATTTTAAAATCATTTGACACATACTCTCCACCGTTATCACTCTTGAGAGATTTAAACTTCCTTCCAGTATCTTTCCTGACCAATGCTTTAAATTCTTAAAACTTTGCAAAATTTTGATCTTTCTTCTCTATGAAAACGATCAAGAATTTACGAGAAAAACCATAAAAAAATATAACATAATACATGTGTTTGGTCATGGATGATATCAAGAAAGGTCCACACACATATGAATGGACTCAATCGAGTATTTCCTATGCTCGACTATCTTTTTCGTGAAAGGAAGATTTGGTCAATTTTCCCAAATTACACTATTTACATGTGTCAACTTTCTCTAGTGTACCTTTGGGAAGACCAGTAGAAATTTGTTGCATGAATTTCAAAGTTCCATGATGTAAGTGTCCCAACCACCTATTCCACAAATCACCGATGTCTCGAATATGCACCTTCTCATCGTTTGTGCTTAAGGAACCACAATCTTATACCTCCAACTTGTAGAGTTTCTTCACCCGAATCCCTATCCTCTTTACCTGTCTCGTGGCTATGTGACAAAGGAACACCTTTCCCTTTCTAAATATCACATCATAGACTCCATCCTCCAACTTGGAAATACATACCAAGTTCTTCTTCAAACCAGGAACATATATAACATCTCACAAGAAAAGAGGAGCACCTAACTCCCTATGAAAAGTAATTGTACCCAACCTAGTAGTACTATACCTCCTATCATCACCCATCTTGGTATGCATCTGGAGATCTTTCTTGTTCAGGTCACTGAAGAGCTCCATGTTACCAGTCATGTGGAAAGAAGCTACATTTTCTAGGTACCATACACTACCCATCATTGATGACACCGTGGATGTGGTGAGGGTAAAGTCCAATTCAAATTATGATGCAAGAGCCTCACCTGCCACTCCTCCTAAGGACTTTTTCTTGGAATTCTTGAGTGGAAAATTTGTAGAAAAATGTCCTAGCTCATGATAATGAAAGAACTTGAATTTAGAAATTCCCTTCTTCTTGCCTCCATAACAAGAATATGATTTGGAATGGGATTCCTTCCCCTTCCCTTTCTTTGCCTTACCCGCTAAGGTACAATTTTCCTCATCATCGGTCTTCGGTGAGGATCTATCCCTGATACTCCTCAAAATCTTTTTCTGTACCAAATATGACCACAATCATTCCCAATGTGGTAGCTTCTCCCTCCCATTAACAAAGTCTTGATAACTATGCCAACTCTTGGGGAGTCCTATAAGAGCTAAGCTCACCATATCATCCTCTGCAACAACAATCCCAACACTTCCAAGCTCATAATGACAATGAGTGAAATTGGTCAAGTATTTCGAAATTGAGTTGCCCTTCTCCATCTTGATATTTCTGAGTTTTTCCTTCAGTGCCAACTTCCTATGTGTAGAAATTTTGAATAATATGACACTTATTCATAGAGATTATCCTGATTATACACTATTGCAGAATACATGCATAATACATAACCTCCTCTACGTTGATCATCAATTTAGCAGCATTAAAAACAATGAAACATCAATCACATGAGCACATTAACACAATATGTAACCCGAGGAAAGCATACAACTGAAAACCCCACACTATCTGTATATTATAATGATTGAGAACATGTAACAATGCTATCTCCACCTGTTACACACAATACAACTCAGATCTGATCTCCAAATCTCCCCGGCTGCTTGCCTGCCTCCACTGCGCAATCCTGCAAAAGAATGAATGATAATGGCTCAAGAAAACTCGTATTTACTTGGAAAAATCACGTGAGCACAAGCTACAATTTCCCTTGGCCTCATTGGCATTACTCAATCCATTGCATGTGCAAATCTCATGCACAACTGATAGTCATAACTCACCCTTTCACTTACCTCTAACACTTGTCTCCAGTGAACTGTCCATGCATTGAGTTAACTGATGTATTCTTCAGTTGCATTATGAGTTAATAATTAGTGAATTAATTAATAATTAATTCACACAACTCAACATTAGTCTATTTGTCAGTTAGACTAAATAAAACTAGTTCAACCAAGTCAAACTGAACACAACTCCATCAACTCCACATCCAACTCCACCAAACTCAACCAGTTGAGTTCTAACTGAAGTCCTCCATGCAATAGCTCTAGTAACCCATAAGAAACATGTATTTCCTTCATGCAATTGCATGTTTCACATCTGTAGCTTGAACTGAAGTGCTCCAAGAGAATAAGATAATGTTTAGAGTCCAAATATTACTAAGGGCAAATAATATTTGACTGTTTCTATTTTTACCTGACAGTCTAAAAATAGACTCTGATCACACCGCTGTGATCCAAAAAATAGAAGTCCATATATTTTTCCCAACATGACCAATCATCCATAAACAACATCTTGCAACTCATAGACCATGATCCATATGCCTAAAAATAGACATAGTCTAAAAATAGACTTTGCGCCAAAAATAGCCTGCGGGCCCACTTAGTGAAGGCGACTTATTTTCACTAAGCTCCATCATCTTGTTGCATTTTCAAAACTCCCTCTCAACAAGATATGGATTATCAGTAACCCCTATCCTGTCTCGGTGGTACTCGAATTTTCTCCTGGTGAGCGCCTTCGTCAAGATATCAACATCCTGATCCTCCGTGGGGATATATGAAAGTAACATGATTCTCCGTTGCACACAATCTCTGATATGATGGTACCTGATTTCGATGTGCTCCATTGGGCTCCCTGCCCAATATGTATCCATAAAGCCACATAGCTTCACCTCATCCTCCTGACTGTACCAAGATCCATATCTCGATGTGCCTTTGTTGAGCCTGCACACATGCGACTCGGTCCACTTGCTCCAACAACACTTGGAACAAAAAGCACTCCCAAATGACCCCTCTGTTGGGCTAGGAACATACTCTGATGCTGAAGCTCTCCTGCTGCTGACAAGTGCTCCCTCTCTGACATCTGCGCTACTGCAACATATCCATGCATCTTGCACCATTGCACACCTCTCTGTGCCACCTAGCACCGTGCAAAACACTTGTGCCTCTCGCATTGCTGCAGCTTGCTAGATATGTGCTGTCTTGGGATTCCCTGCACTGTTGCTCCCTCTGCCACTCCATCCGCATCTGTCTCTACCCAATCAGTCAGTTCCTACTACTCCACATCGGGGCTCCTGTAGCAAGGTCTCATCCAAGAGGTTGGGTACCTCAAGGATCCTGCCCCTCCTCCTTGGGACTATCACTCTATATCGCCCAGCCTCCTACCTAGAGGTATGGCTGCATGTGATCCCTCAGCCCACCTGGCTTGAAGTTTCCCCCTACTGGAGGTCTTTACATGAGTAGATGTCTCTACTCAATCTCCACTTAGCTTCCCCTGTTGTGGTTGCTCCACAACCTCTTGAAGCTGCTGCACTAATCGTGGCTCCTCCACAATCGTCTGAGACTTCTTCTGGCTCTACATGTTGAGAGGTAATATATGCTCCCTCTCAACCACCAAGTCTCCATCAGTTGCCTCGCTACTCAAGGCTTTGCATGCATCTTGAACCACAAGAGCATATAGGTTCTTGACCCGTGAACCAATCTGCTTCACCTGTCTAGTGATGATGTGTCTAAGGAAAACCTTTCCCTCTCTGAAGACTACATCATAGCCTCTGTCTTCCAGCATCGTG
>APFE030261720.1:16460-35725 GCA_000404065.3 Pinus taeda
AGGACCTTTTAAAATTATTCGGATTTTAGGCCGAAGGAGAAAAATTAACTAGGCCATAAATTTGCTCGAAATCTGGCCCAGGTTGGTTGGAATCCAGTGGCCGGGTTCTGTCCAAATTGTGGCCTCCCTAAGCCTGCCGAGTTAGCTAAAAGTCAACCGAATTTTGACTGCTTCTAACTTTCGCATATGGAATCGGTTTGACGAACCATTCACATCACCACGATCAGGACGATTAGATATTCACTTTGATCATAGTTTGAAATCATTTTGATCACTTTGATTTTCGAGGTTCCATCAGCCCTCTTTGTCCTGTGTGTGTCTCTGGAGCCACCTGGATCACTCAATCTTCTTCCATGCATCTTTGGTCACATGGAAATAAAACGATGACCTAAAAATCCTGAAGTGACCAACATATGGCCTCTTACCAGAATAAGATTCCTCTAGTGTTTTACTCTCAAGTATCTGATGTGGGCTATGGTTCTAAAAATAAACCACTCTGTTGCATGCCTCATCCCACAAGTGTAGTGGTAGGACCTAATCATGCAACATCACCCTCTTTGTCCCTACAATTCTCCTATTCTTCATCTTGGCAACCCTATTCTATTGAGGGTTATGAGGTGTTGTCAACTCTCATTTAATCCGTTCTGCTGCACATAAGTTCTTAAACTCATTGGAGACATATTCACCACCATTATCACTTCATAGAGATTTAACCTTCTTGCCTGACTCTTTCTAGACCAATGCTTTGAATTCACAAAACTTTGTGAATGTTTGATCCTTTCTCTACATGAAAAATATCCAACATTTACGAGAATAGTAATGTACAAATATAACATAATACTTGTGTTTAGTGGTGTATATTGTCGAGAATGGTCCACACACATCTAACTGGACTCTCTCCAGAATAGACTCTGCTCGGTTGTCTCTATCTCTAAAGGAAGACTTGGCGTATTTCCCAAAGTACAACCCTTGCATGTATCAACTTTCTCAAGCATACGTTTATGAATATTGTTAGAGATTTGTTGCAATATCTTCAAAGCCCGATGATGCAAGTAGCCCAATCATTTGTGCTACAACTCACTGACATCTCGGCTCAACATATTTTCCTCTTTTGAATTCAAATTAGCACAATCCTCTACGTCTATCTTATAGATATTCTGAAATAAAATATTTATCTTCTTTACTTGCCCCATGGATGTGTCGAAGGAATGCCTTTCCTTTCGAAAAGATCACATCATAGCCTCTATCCTCAAGCATGGAAACGAATACCAATTTCTTCGTTAGTCTGGGTACATGCATAACATTCTTCAAGGTGAGTGGAGCTACATGATCCCTCTGAAAAGTAATAGTGCCCACACCAGTAACACTATACTTACCATCATCACCCATCTCGATATGCATCTTGAAATCTTTCTCTGCCAGTTCACTAAATAACTCTTTGTCGCCAGCCATGTGGAAAGAAGCTCCACTGTCTAAGTACCAGACACTTCCCATCATTGAAGACACCATGCATGCAATGAGAGAAAAGTCCAATTCGAATTGGGAGGCCAAAGCCTCACCCTCCGCTCCCCCTTAGGGCTTCTCCTTGGACTTCTTCAATGGACAATTTGTATCAAAGTGACCCATCTTGTGACAATGAAAGCATTTAAATTTCTTCACGTCATTCTTCTTACCTCCATGACAAGAACCTAATTTGGAACGGGAAATTTTAGCTTTCCCTTTCCTTTCCTTAATCACTAAGGCACAATTCTCTTCATCATCAGTCTTTGATGAAGAGTCATCCCTAGTGTTCCTCCTGATCGCATCCTGCATCAAATCCGACCATAGTCGTTCCCAATCTGGCAACTTCTCTGACCATTGATAGAGTCTTGATAACTATTCCAACTTTTTGGGAGTCCAAGAAGAGCAAGGCTAATCATATCCTCCTCAGAAACAATGATTCCAACACTTCCAAGTTCATCCTGACATTAAGTGAACTTGGTCAAGTACTTTGGAATCATCTCACCTTTCCTCATCTTGATTTTACGAATTTTATCCTTCAATGCCAACTTCCTTTGATCACTGCTATTTTGATACAAGTCCGTTAATGTTTTCCACATAGCATATATATTTTCCTTTCCATAGAGACTCGAGACAATGCGGTCTCGAAGTCCCTCAAGGATTATTTTCCTTGTCTTCGCCACACACTTTTTCCATTCGGCCAAGTTCAGTGCATCCGTAGCTGCTGGCTTGGGGACTTCTTAATCAATGAATTCCTTCAAGCCATTATCTTCTAGCACAGCCTCCATCCTGTCCCTCTAGGCTATAAAATTTGAGCTTCCTTCCAAGGCATACTCAAGCCTCAACCCATGGAATGTCATCTACAGATCTTGAAGTATGTATGCAAATTTGACTTTCACCTATAACCCAGAAACTTAAAACTTCGAAATCTCCTCTGGGGAGCTGATTTTAAATCAACGATATATCCCTCATCTGAACTCTGATTCGACTGATGTTTTTTTTTTTTTAATTTGGGTATTGTTTCGCAACATTTTGTCACTGTCCCTGTACTCCCCATTCCTCGATTCTGGAGGACCTCTACAGTGACCCTTATATGTTTCCTTTCCATGAAGAACATGTCCCTACATCCCTCTTCATCTACAGAACATTTCCCTCTTACATCATTTCCCAAGAATCTTCCCTCAAGCTCAATTTTCAAGACCAGGGCTAGTGCTCAGTTCTTCCCTTGCACTGATTTGGAGAGTTTAAAACCAGGACTAGCGCCAAACAATGCAAGTGAGCCATTCACCACCCGCGCTGACCCTAAATGGTTGAGAAAGATAGAGCTGAGAGAGTCTGTTTTGGCTCCTTTCCCTTATTAAAATGGAACAAACCAAAAGGGATAAGACCTCTCCTACCATAAGAGGATCCATTTCCCCTCCATCAAATCTATATAAACTCCCCATTTCACACCCTCAACTAGCTAATGAAAGGGCTGAAATAATCTGCAAATCTTGAGAGCCATATTGAGAACCTTAGCCATCTAGTTTGTGTGTGAAGGGAGAATAAGCTTGTTGTATTTGGTTCGGAGAAAAAGGAAAGAGGCCTTGAACTTCCATTGTTTTGAGGGTGAATCATGAGATGCTTCTAGTGGTGTTGGAACTTGGACATGCCAAAGGGAACCTGCAATGTCAAGGCTCTGGTTGTATTTCTCTTTGAAGTTTTATTAATACAACTAATAGTTTATTTCCTATATCATTTGTAATATTAAATTTGATAGCTTAAAACTCCTTGACCTTTTAAGTAGATTGAATTCGATTTTATGCTACCATGTTTGTTGTTGTCTCTTGCATGTTTGTTTCAAGTATTTGAATGAAAGGAACGAAAAGAAGCCGGAACAAGGAGGCAAGACCAACATCAAGTGGATTAGTGCTATAAGAGGTAGGCTCTCTTATTCAATTCTAATCTAAGGAAATTTACATTAGATCGTTCTGTTTGTGGCTAGACCCACTCTTGGGCTAGAGGGATAACATCTATCCGTAGAGGAGATTTACCTACTCCACAAGTATCTTTTCCCAAGGAATCCAAATCTGCAATTTATTTCTGAAAGTTTTGCACAAAAATTCTCATAAATTCTCTGCAAATTCTTGGCCCAAAATAAAATCTTGCTCCGGTACCATTTATGAAAAACCCACATATTCACAAGCTCATGTAATCTACTAAAACAAGAGACAAGAATCTACTTGTGCTCTTTACAGCAGAAGCCCATAAACATTGATCAAACAATAATAAATAGAGGAAGATAATCAAAGGCACATAACACAATAAATATCTGGGGAAAGCCACAACTCAAAACCCCACTATCTGTATTGTATTAATCTGGAAAATCAAGATGAAATTACAATGCTTTTTCTCTCAAGAATAATCCCATCACTCAACAAATTCAATATCCAACTCATAAGCAAGTTCAAGGCCAAAGTTTAGCCTCTTCACAAGCTATTCAAGTCTCTATTCCAATGTGTAATACCTATGAAGGATAAATTGTATTTAAAGGGAAATAAAGCCTCTAAAAATAGTGCAATCCCTCAAGGATCAGTTCCTGATTGCATGCACTATTAGTGAAACTCAGAAAAATCTAAAACGAATAGTACATTGTCCCCGCACTCTAGTCTCAACTGGGTCTTTCTCAGAATCAACATGCATGAGATTCTGATGGTGGAATCTTCAATTAACTAGAGTAGCAATAATTAGGTCACTAGTGTCCCAACTAACTGTTTACTCACTATTAGTTCCTGAAACTGATTGGAACTAATTTAATTGGACTTAACTCAATAAATTGAGTTAACCAATTACAACTCATTCATAACTCATCCTTAACTCCTATAAGTTAGGGACAACATATACATGTCTTCTAAAAGACTTCCAATTCGAATTTCCTAAATTAATTAAGTGAATTAAAATTAATTAATTATTTTCACATTGTTATGAGAAAATAATTCTATTTTAATTCATAGTTTAATTCAAGTACAAATTAAGCTGGAATTTCTTGTTACCATTTCTGAACACTGCAAAGGATCACAGGTAGAATTGGTGATGTTAGTGGAAATACTTAAATAAACACAACATTGCAAAAAGTGGAAACGATGCATACATAAACATAAACTAAACAAAGATGTAAATACACAAACAATGCTCAAATGGAGCAAACAAATCAATAAAATAATGGAAAAACTCACTTTATTGATTGCTAGTAGCAGAGGTTGGATACAATAGATGAATCTTAGACACTTGAAGAGAATTATTTGCACTATGGTACTCAAAAATCCTCAGAAAGGGGGTTTCTTTTCCTCAATATCTTTGCAAGTTTCTCCTCTCTCTTAGAGAAGTATGAAGACTCTTCAATGGTGGATTCCTCTTTTCTCACTAGGATGGTGGATTGCTTAGAAGAAATATGGCCAACATGCTAGTTCTCTTCCCTTCTTTGGCTTCAACAATGGAATGGTGGTTTGCTCTGAAAGCAGTTTGGCCAACATAACAATGTCTCATATTTTGGCTCTCCCATGGCTTGTTTATATAGAATTTTTTGTATCCATCTTCCCCCTCTTGGTTCATGCATGATAATGACACATGAGTAGGACAAGATGACTCCATTGAGGGTTGCATATCTTCAAGGTGACTTGAATTTGACTGTACTAGACTGAGCTCATGTCAAAGAATCAACCCCAAGTGTGTAGAATGGTCCCAAATTGCCGAGTTATCATTTTCTACAACAACACAAATTTCGAAGGATATTTCACACACACGAGTATATCAAAGAAATAGTCGTGCGACGTCAATTGTTTTTACTTTATAAACTTTGGATCTGAGAAAAAATTTGATTCCTTAAACTTCATGATGTATTTAGCTAGAAAATGTTCACTTGTGCATTCTGTTGGACACCTTTTAGTGTCATATGGATTATGCCAACATGTGTACGATTTTATGGTGTTAATAGTTGCCCCCTAATGTATGAGGTTAAGAGCAAACGTACAACTGAAAAACATCACATTTTCTTTTCTGAATGAGAGTTTGATCAACTTTTCGAGAGAGAGGATAACTTGTTGTTGAGATGAGTAGAGAAAAGCCCCTTAACCAAGTATAAATGGTAACCATGCTCTGGTGAAAACCTACTGAGTGAAAAATGTGTCTATACGAGGTGGGAATGTCCCATGCTCGTTATTATGACTAATATTAAATTATTATAATCGGACAAAGAATGGTCTTGTCCAGTCAATGTTATCGTGGTTGATGTGTTGATAGCTGATGATGATAATAGTTGATTCCCTCAAAGGCGCTTGCTGGTCAAATAGATGGAATTTGGTTCCCCCGTTCATAACAGAGGTGAAACATTGTTGATTGAGGTGTTGAGGTATGCATAGGTCTTCGAATTCAGGTACCTCTCCCGTATCATGGTGTAAGCATTGTTGGATGAGGTGCTCAGCGATGCGAGGGTCTTCGACTAAATGAAAGAACAGTGACGATAAGTAAGTACAACACCACCTTGACATGAAAGTTTGTGTTGGTGTCAAATGTCAAGGTGACCAATGACATTAGTGGGAAATAGTGATTCCCATTGTGCCACCTGAGGATATCCCTATGAGGGGGAAATATCCAAGGTACTGCCCCTATCCTGGAATACAAATGTTGAAATCAAGACCAAAGGAGCGTTAACCACCTGACATGCTGGTTCGTAGAATCAATATGAGATGTAAATAGACTATAATAATGTGGTTCAAATAAGGCATGATAGTGAGATCTAACGAATTAAGAGGATATGGGAAATTGGCCTGAGGTCAGAGTTTTTGTGCAAATGGTGGTGGAAAAAAAATGTTTACTAATGGTGATGGCCCTAGAGTTGGTAGGATTTCTAGGGTGGGTGTAAGTATGTTCTGATTGGCGCGAAGATGGAAAGTGCTTGTTGGTGAGGTGAAAGCTCCGACCAAGGGTGCCTAAAAACTATCACCACGTAAAAGACATGAATAGAAAATAATGTGGGTGGGAGTATTTTTCCTAAAAAATCTTTGTACACTTGCCAAAAGAATATGAGGGTGATTTGGATGTACTACCACAGATACGGGTGCCCCATAATGATGGTGACTTGTATGGAGGTGTGGTGTTTTTTTGTTGAGAGTGGGGGCCCCATTGGTTAGTCTTTGCATTGGGTCGGTGAGGTGGATGAAGTGACACAGATGGGCTATGCAATATGAGTGAATGATAGGCCAAATGTAGGATGAAGAGTTGCATTCGTCTTGATCCGTCGTAAAGTACCAGAGATGGCCTGGGAAATGGTGTGCATGTGCAATGAGTGTAGCATAATGAGGCTGAAATTCAAGCCATGTAAGTGGGGTGGTTCCTGGGCCAGAGTAAGTGGTCATGGCTCCTGTCAGTGATGAGGGGTCTACAACGATGAAGTCAGGCATGAGTGGGGGGGGGGGGGGTGGGTGGTTCTATCAATTGTTGAAATGTTTATCATATACGAAGGCGAGATGGTGATAAACATTGTCGAGATGGGGGAACTTATGGTGCATTTTTTAGAAATGATGTTAGGATATGAAAATCTTAGGAGGAAGCCTATCATGCTAAGTGGAGAATGACCTACTTTGTTATTTCCCTGTCGGGGTGTTGGTCGAAGTAGATCATGTGCAATGTTCCTGCAATGGACACAACCACTACCCCAAGTGAAAGCATCTATTTAAAACATACATATAATATGTGACTGATTGAATTCTATGAATTAAAGAACTATAGGAGTACCTGACATGAATTTCTGAGTGTGCAATTGGCCTAAAAAATGAGTTTTGGCATTTATCCGAATGGAGAGTTCCATGATGAAGATGGTGTGGTACGGATCCTTCCGTCTCTTCCAGTTTTGTCAATTGATATCCCAGGCTTTTATAATGGAATCCAAAATATGGCAAAAAGGGCATAGATAGGGCTAAGGGGGCCAACTATCATTTCATTTGCACTATTCAGTTGTAGAGGTCAGAGCGAGTTCTTGGAGCTTTTATTGTCGTTGCAGTCAACTAGAGCACCAAGGATGCACATGGAGAGAGCTAGGTAATGGATTGTACCTTACTCTTCATCATTTTGGTAGTCTTAGGGTATACAACCTATACAGGGGTCCCTTGTATGACCTTTTAAGGTTGAATTTTCCTGGTCGCGCGGGGGAATCTTTTGGGCAGTTGTGATGTCGAGATCTTGGGGTGGTGGGGTAGGGCATTATTGGAACAAAATTGTAGAGGATTGGTTTAACTTCAATCCTTAGTTGATTCTGGAGCATCCCTATCATGGTATGGACTTCTAGAGAGATTCGGATATGGGGCTTCCTCTAGGTGATGCTTGGGGACCAACAACTATATTTTGATTTCTTCATTTGTATACATATATTTGTTTGAATGTATCGTTATGATATTTTATTTGTGATGAAGTTGATACCATGTTTGTTTACTTGTAGATGTGAGGTTGTAGGTGCGACCACTGGCTTATTTGGTAGGCCATGATCCTAGGCACATGGGTGTCGTAGTGGATGCCCTCGTACCATAGAGACTTAGGGTGGTGAGGCCACCAGTTGGGCCTCGGGATGGGCCTAAGCGACCATGGCAGTGGATCCGGTTTGAGATTGGTGGGACCTCCAGCGAGGGTAAAAAGGAAATGGTAAGTGAGGAAGCAAAGCGATGATGTGAGCATGTTGAGGCCGCAGATTTGCGCTTGGCAACTATAGAGGATGAGCTGCATAGTTATTGAGATACTTGGGGAAAGGTGGAGACCTTGACTAGGGGGTTAGTAATCAATGGATGGAAGGGTTGGTGGAGGTCGTTGTCAAGATAATGATGTCACTGGAGCAAGCACACCGACCAAGTTTTCACCGTATAGCCATGGCGATGGCTACGACTGGTCTGATTTTGGCTCCAAATGCAGAGATTGGACCGCGAGGGCCGTAGATAGACTTGGTGGTCTTTCTTTTTTTATGAGATTATGTATGTACTAGGGCAAGCAAGCATTATGAGGATACTCCCCTATATTTTGTTGACTTATTTTTCCTCGTCATCGGCCAGTGGACTAAGTGATATATTTTGCACTCATATATTTTTTGATGTATATACAAGATTATTTTTGGTGGCTCTCATGATATGTCACATGCATCTATACTTTTCGTATATTTCTGCATTTTGTTTGAGATGTATCTTATGTTGATATTTTATGTATCTTTATGGTTATATATATGTGATGCATGCTAGTCCAGGATTTGATTAGTGATGAAATCAACTGTGTGATTTTGATTCCTTGGTATATTTGTAAATGGGATATGATCAAACTTTCAAGCTAACCTTTGTGTATGCAGATACTTTCGAAAAAGACATGTATCCCAAACTTGAAAGTTCTTGTTTAACTACGATACAACTAGCTTGGAATCAAGGAATACATGAAGGTGATGGGTACCTAGGTGGTGGGCATCGACCAAGAGGCCTATGATGACGTTGCATTCTACATGATTGTTGGTGTCTGATCCAATACAAAGTCCATTAAAGAGACGACGTGTCTTGTTAGGAGAGTATATGGCCATGATTGCAGCAGTGAGGTGTTTCGACCATCGATATGCGCCATTAGAAAACCGTGATGATAAGCTAGCTGAGGATCCATCTGCTGACATGTGATGAGAGAATGATATTTAGAGTGAATCCATGAGGATTTGATCATCATAAACAATAATTCATGGTGCATACACATCTACTCTAGCATTTTATGGGTTGAATTTTTTGAGGTAGAGACCATTGACGATATGTTTCAAGTAAGTCCCATTGGGATCTGACAATATGTATTCCCCCTTGAGGAGGCAATGTTTCATGATGTATGGACCCTTCGACAAGGTTTCAAACTTTCCAGGTCCTACTGCTTCTTCGGAAACATCGTAGCGGAGGACTAACTCCCCCTTGGTATATGTCTGAGGGGTGATGTTGTGATCGAATGAGGCTTTGACCCTCTTCTTGTGTGCTTCATTATTCAGGAGGGATTATCATGCCGAAAATGCGTGTGATATAGGGGCCTCTTTAGTGCTATGAGAGGTTTTGGTACAACTTCCACATAATGGTTTAGAACTAACCCAGTAGATTGTATGGGGGGAAATACTGCTCATAGTATGGGATTTTTATGCCTTATTGACGTCACGAGATGGAATATCCTATGGTGGTATCCATCTCTAGGTCATGGTATTGGCATGACGTGGTTTCCTTTTATGGGTTGGCCTTACTGTTTCTCTTGTTGCGTAGAAACGTGGAAGATACTAGAAATTCCTTATGTGGTGGAATTGAGAGCAAATGCTACAATAACAACGTGTGATTTTCTGTAGGTTAGAGAGATGCTTGTGTGGAATTTGGACCACTAAGAAAAAGATTTCATTGAAATTACTCAGTTCGGGACATTTATTTACCAAATGGTTGGGTTTATCACATAGGGCGCATGTGTGTTGGGCATGGAATCCCCCCACAACATGTTTTGGGGCCCAAAGCCCAAGTTTTGGTCATATGTATTGTAAAACTCTGCGAATTGCGGGTGTGGAGCGCTAAGTATAGGTTGAGTCATAGGGTTGTCTGCCCTAAGTTTTGTAATGTAATGTAATGTCATGTCAACCTACCCATGGTCCACGGACCATGGGATTGTATAAATAGAGCAAGGCTCTAGGTTGTAAAGATAGCGAATGAGCGGTGGAGTGGAGTAGAGATAGAGCATAGACGAAGAGTCTAGGTGTATTGGGTCGTAGTAGTAGGAAGAGGCTCTGCAGCTGAGTGCGTAGAGGCCTAGTAGAGTCCACAGTTGAGTGTGCAGACCCCTGCAGTAGAGTGCGCAGGGCAGTGTCGAGTCTGTAACCTTAAACAAAGAATAATAAAGAGAAGTTGATTCCAAATTGTGTGCATTTTCTTGTGTATTTCATTCTATTCAGTTATACTTCTTTGTTTATCGCGCGCACTTATTTGATTGCTAGATATACTGTTAATTAACACTAGTCTTACACAGATAAGTCAAGTAATCGAATAATAATAGGTTAAATAGTGAGGAACTTGGGTATAACACGGATCACGCCCCGATTAGGGCTGCGCGAAGGCAACATCACAGGTTGCGAGGGACTAATAGATACACATAGCGACGTGCGCACAGGGTCAAACTACAGACCTCCAAAAGCTCATCATACATCCCCAGGGTGCGGAAACTTGGTTCTAGCACCCTACCATACTACTTAAGGTGAGACCTCAATCCACACTCCACAGACTGTTGCCGAAAGGGCCAGCAATACCAGGATTTGTTTGGCTAAATCACCTCTGAACCTGGGTCAGGCCCATACAAGCCAAAAAATGGTTCCGTTACCAGGACCGGGATCTGCATAAGGGATGCGTGATGTCGTGCCACTGGAATCCAACAAAGAAATAAATTGAAGGGTAGTTGGACAAGAAGATTCACGAGTTCGCGGCATAGGAAAATAGAAATCCTCGAGTATCTAAGGAACAGTGGTTGGAGTGCTACTTATATATGGAAATAAACGAAATTTTCTTTGCATCCTTTCCTTCTGAGCTGTATGAGTGGATCGCGAAGCTAGAAAACAGTCAGGGAAGGTGTAGGCTCAAAAAACCAATCATGTGGACTCCGAAATTAGTGCGCAAACTAGAAGCGTCACGCGATAAGATCGTGCAAGTTGTGGACCATTGGCTCGACTGAATTATAAGAGGATTTATCATTGGGTTCATGGTAGATACGACCGTCAGTTATAGTGAGGCGGAGTGACTTTTCCTCAAGGGACCGCAAGGTAAGTATACCAAATCTTTGAACACTTGGATTAAGATTCTATTGTGTGAAAAGCGAGTTATGCGAATAAATTAATGTTTGGGACTACGCGAAGTGGGAAGATCTACAGAAGCGGAAGTAGTGAAGAATTGGAAACCAATCCCTTAATTTCCCCCTCGTGGGAAAGCGAGGAAGCGCTCGCAAAAGTTTCTCCAACAAGCGTGGTCAGTCTGATAAGGCAGCGAATTTTGTGCTTACCAACTCTACCTACACCGCCACCCATCTCACCCTCGTCACCTCCATTTCCCCCTCCCCCACCTCCACCACCACAGTTCAGTATGGCGAGTGCGATAAAACTACCGGTATTCAGACGAGTAGGGAATGAAGACCCGGACCAATTCTGGTTCATGGTAAGAGCAGTATGGGAAGCACAACGAGTCGTGGATGAAAATATCAAAAAGGTTACATTGGTAAGCGCGTTGCAGGATCATGCATTAACATGGTACATCAAGCATTCTAATGACCATCCAAACATAGGAATCGCAGAAATCCAGACCGCGCTAAACAGAAAAAATTTCCACCCAGGTCGAAGCTTTGGAGATGGTGATGAGATTGCATGAGACCCTATACAAGACCCTGGTCTAGGAGTCCAACAAATCCACCCGCAACTACAAAATCTATGTTTGGAGATACAAAGTTTGAAATAGGATAGGAAACCTCGGCCAGAGGCGCGCGAGGAGGTATGGTACATAAAATACAAAGGCCAAGGACATGACAAGGACCATTTTCCAGTGTTCGCAAATTACTTGGTAGGAGGAGGGCTGATGTCGTTAATACCTGAGGCACAGGCATGACCAAACATGATGCCTGCATTATGGTGCGTGATCTGTCAGATAGGAGGAAAACACACTACAGATAATTGTCATCTATTGCAGAAGTATACGCAGACGTCCCAACAATTGCTTTGTAATTTCTGCAGGTCGGTAGGCCATGACGAATGCACCTACCTAAGCTACAAACTAATGATGGATCGGACTCCTGCCTATAGGGTTCAGACCGAAACGCGAGCCCTCGACCCAAATGCAGGAATGGCTCACGCTATATTATAGGGGCACGGTCAAGGTCGAGGTGGAATGGGACCAGGAAGGGGTCATGGACAATTAATTTGTTACAATTGTGTGGGGCCACGACACTATGCTCGCGATTGTAAAAACCAAATAAGGACATCATGTTTGTACTGTACTCAGTTTGATCATGAGGTAGAAGACTGCCCCACATTGATAGCAAGACTATGTGAAAAGGGGTACTTTAGCCCCCTCCGACTCAGAATTTGCAGATGATGAGGTCTAAGTCACGCGAAGAAGACCCGAATGTAAACATGATGCTCAGGAGTAGTATGACCACTGGCGATGATAAAGGGAATTAATCCAAAGAAAGTGCATGGGTTTGCAAGGCTTCTACAAAGGAAACTGGATTTGATTTAGAACACGCGAAGGAGACATTCATGGAAGCTAAGAAGAGCTTCACAGAGGCCTCCACTTCAGGTAGTAAGGATCAACTAGAACCAGGGATGGATCCTTTAGTGCTCACTACCTTTCTAGAGACATGCATAAAACTACTACGTGACAGCAAGGCAGTCAAAGGACTACAGGAACTTATCACTAGGTGCGCGGGGTCAGGAGAACCGTGCGTGGTCCGAAAACTAGGGAAGCATGCATTGCGCACAAGAAGGCAAATGAGGTTGACTGCACAAATTGACGAGTATGAAATGGATCAGGTAATCCTCGATCTTGGATCAGACATGAATGTACTGCCAAAACAAACATAGGAATGCATGGGCAGACCCATGCTATAGTGGTCTCCTATTCAGTTATGAATGGCGAACCAACAGAAGATCTTTCCCATGGGAAGATTGCAAGGGGTAACAGTAGATATTGAAGGTGCGAGCGCACACGCACATTTTGAAGTGATAGAGGTTGTTGATGACAGTAATTCCTATCCCACACGACTAGGAATAGACTGGGCCATTGATATGAACGGAGTCATAAATCTGAAGAAGAGCAAAATGATCTTTGAGAAAAAGTCATTACATGTAGTAGTACTGCTAGATCCAACCGAAGGAGTGCGATAAACTGAACTAGTGCACGATGATGATAGTGATGATGATCTTGATTGTATTTACAAAATAACCGCATGAGAAGAGGATTGGGTGAATCCAACTGCAGATGGAAGGATTTCGTGCGCGCACGAAAGCTCCTGCACTTCGGATTCAGACGAAGAGACAGAGCGCTGGCAGAATCGACTGCACGAAGTAACAATGCTTAATTGCAACATGATGGTTAGATCATTGTGTTGCGTGACAACAGAGGCAAGAGATCTGCCTACATATGATAGGGTGATAGTGGTGGATGAATTCTTGAACAAATTTGAAAGCGCAGTACGAGAACAACATTGGTTCGATGCTTTGAAGTGGGCACTACGTGCGACGCCCACACGATGGTGGGGTACACATCAGGGAAGTTTTGAAGACTGGCGTTAATGCAGAAGGATGATGCATCTATGCTTTGGAAAACCATAGCTTAGAACACGAGCTAGTCAGCAAGGTCGGAACAAATTGAGCGCTCACCTTTCTCGATGGGTATGGAAATATCCAGTACATCTCGCAAAAGTGCACACCACTCTGAGAATAGAGAATAGGAACAAACCGCAACAGCAGGAAAGGTGACAGACGCTACCAAATATCCACGGAGAAGCATTCGATAAGGTGTGCGAAGTACTGAACAGAGTTCACCAGGCGAGACACACTGATTGGGACCTGCACGTACCAACGATTCGATGGGCCTATATGACCATATGAAAAACCCTGACCGCGGAAATGATTCCAAAGGTGTGGAACAGAGTAGGGACCGTAATTTATAAAGAGAATGCAAAGAGGAATCCACACGTAATAGCTCCCGTAGATGTGACAGTGCGTGAAGACCAAGACACAGAAATCACACAGCTATGAGAGGTTGAATACATAAGGATTCAGGAAGCCATTTGGCGAGGGAACCTTAGACTTCGTGAACTCAAAAAAGATTGGGTACGATTGAGGATGAAAATCCTTTGATGGATGCTGAGGTCAAGAGGCTGGAAATCGAGATCAAGCAAGCATGTCTCGTCGATAAACCAAGGATGACAAGGCAAGGTGCAAATGATCATACCACTGAATTAGAAGAGTGTCGCCAAGAATTTATGCCTCTACTGCCATGGCTACGACCGCATCTCACCAAACATAGTAACTAGGGGATCGCACTACATACAATAGAACGTGCGACACCGGCTGTCGCGACGACAATTAGGAATTTTTTGCGGACTATACTGGAAGGTGAGTTGAAGCCTCGCATAGGTGGTGCGACCACTTGACTAACCGTAGGAAGCACAGTCTCAGTGCTCCAGGAAGTTGAAAGAGAGAGCAGGACTATAAAAAAGTCTATTTGACAGTTGCGCGGTAAGGGAGATGCACACAAAATCAACATGTTACAAGGTTCGCGCCCATGCACGAGGGGCTGCGCTATCGCGCGAGTAGGCTGGGAAGTGATTGTTAGTGTCACCATTCATGACGGGATGTCCGATTTGAGGCCAAATGGAGCGGGTGGTGAGCATTTAAGACACGAATTAAGGGCAAGATTTGGGAAAATCGACCGCCAAGAAAGCATTGATGGCCTGAAATTGGGGGGAACGGTCGAATTTGAATTTGAAAGGCGTTGTAAAACTCCAGGGGCTAGCCACGGGACAACACTTGTTCACTTGAGATTTGAGAAGTTGGTCAAAGCACAAAGTGTTGAGCACCGAGCGATATTTGAGCCCCTAAGTTCGTGAAAGACAACATACAGTTCAAACAAGATGGTGGCTACCAGGAGAGGTTTGGGCTTTGCAGAAGGAACCACCGACGAGGCCGCATAAAACCCCATGGTACACGATGTTCCCAAAGATAATAGGGTTGCATTGGAAATCATGAAATCACCTCGGACATCGAGACCCAAGAAAGATAAGCAGGCAGTGGGACCAGTCTGCATGTCCCCGAGAAATCCGTGGTTTGGTAAGCTCTCAATGGAAGAAAAGGGCAAGTTTGTCACCATTGAGACAGATGACGAGGAGGAGGACCTGCAGGATATCATTGATTAGGTAGAGGGAACAGAGGACATTGAAGAGGATATCCAACCCGTGCACTCTGCAGTGAAATTTCCCAATTACATCCCTCCATGAAAAGGGAAAACCAAGATACCAAAGGATCTGGATGCCATAAAGAGTGCACTCTAGACCCCGCTCCTCCTTGATGGAATTGTGTTTAAGGGCTCGTACTTGAGCCACGTGCCCACAATGAAGTTTGAATATTGGGACCTCACGGACAGTGAGAAGTTCCCACACTTAGAGATGGAGAGCCTCATGAAGCAGAGCATGGAGGGGCCAGTCACAACATTAGAGCCACAAAAATGGTTGTGCAATGTGGAGAAGGTCGGATTACTTCATCTGTTGTGGATACCACACTTTCACCACGCGCCCATCACTATTTTTGTTATCAGGCAGCTGCTTTGCTTGGTGGATGATGGGTACTTATGGCTGGAGGACCCCGTGGCTATAGCAGGAAAAAGCAGCCATTTGGCTCTCGTGGAAGCCATGAAGAAAAAATATAAGCTCAAGAAGAAAAAGAGGGGTTACGCAATCAACGGCATCAAAGGTAAAGGGGTGCGCGTAGCCACCCAACTCCTGGCTAGGAAGGTAATGAGAAAATGCTGCGACGATGAAGTATCAGCATCGGTAGTTGCATTGGTTGAACAATGTGCAGAGGGGGTCCAATTCAAGTGGGCCAAGTTCCTCTGCGAGGAATTCTTGATCAACTGCAAGGAAGAACAGGAGCAGGGTAAGACCTTCCACTACGCGTGGTTACTCTTGCCCATTTTGTTGGTAGCGGGAGAACTTCCAGAAGACAGTCAGTTCCCAAGCATTGAGCATGACCGTCACTTACCAGAGGCTGAAAAGTACGCATTGCTCTGGGCTACCAAGGAGGCGAAGTGGATTCGTGATACGAAGCTCTTCTGGGTGCTCATGGAGGTGAGCATCCGGATGTGGACTAATAGGAGGCCGCACCTGTCCCGCACAGTGCAAAATAGTCTACAGAACTTTGTAGACTTCAAGGTAGACATGCATAATATTTACATCAAGGCGTGAAAGGATCTGATGCAGCAGTGGACCAAGCTCCCCTTCATCGCCACTGATGATGCAATTTTACAGTGTTAGAATCATGGCCTCCCGAGTGGCATGCCCTAGATTTGGCGGAGTTGGATCAGACCGCAACATAGAAAAGAAAGGATGAGGCCAAGCTACGCATCACGCAGCTGGCCGAGAAGAGGCGCAATAAAAAAGTGGCAGCAGAGGTAAGGGCAGTCTGCGAGGTAGTAAAGGTAGCCGTGGAGTAGGAAAAGGTCGTCGAAGTAGCAGCAGCAGCGCAGACAACACAGGCCACAACAATGCAGGAAGAGGAGGGCTAGGAATTGCAGGAGGCAGAGGACACAAACCTTGCAGAAGAGGGTACGAACCTGGGCACAATTTCCACCCAACTCAAAAGGCCACGCGTCACAGAGAGATCGGGTCCACGGAAAAAGGTCAAGGCCTCCAAATTGTCCATTGACCTGATCACATTAATAGAAGGTGACCTCTACGACATGTGACACGGTTCGCGAGGTCACCAAGGAAGCACTCCAAGAAGCAATCTCAGAGTAGCAGACTGTGTTGGGGGCCGTAAGGGCGTAGTTGTAGGAACTACAGGTGCGGCCCCCACAGGAAGGAACCGTAGCCATCTATGGTGCAACAGGCAGATTAGCAGCAGAGAAGATGCTACGCGCAAGGATGGCCAATACCATAGTGCGACTGGAAGGGGCGCTAACAGCAGAAAATGAGATCATCAGAGCCACAGTTGGCAGGATCAAGGGACTTGGCCTTAATTTGGTTGCCCTTCTGTGAGACACACTATACCAACTGCAGGATGGAATAGCAATAGAGCTCCGTGCCAGGGAGGGCCACGTGATTTAGGTGATGAGTGAGAAAAAGATCAACATCGAATAGCTTAGCCTGCAGCATGACAAACTTGTGTCACAAAACCAACAGTTAGTACAGACAGTGGATGAATCATACCACCGTGTCCCAGAGTTATCCATCACCGCAGATCTACCAACAGAAATGCGGATCCACTATTTGGCAAGTGGAGTTCGAAACGCATGCGAGGAAACAACGCGAGTGTAGCTGGAGCTAAATCTCCATATTGCTGAGGCGCATCCTTCCACTCCCTTAGAAGTTAGAGAGAAAGGCATTAGCGCTATCCAAACAAGGTTGGAAGAAATTGGATGGGCAGTGTAGGACTCTACCGATATGTTGGACCAAGCCTTTGGAGTCCTCACATCCTTGCAGGAAGACCCCAACATACATCACCTGGAAACAGAGGCACGTGAGCTTTAGGAGCAGTACGATAATGTAAGGGGAACTTTGTAGACAGTCGTCCTCGCTCAATGGCTCGCAAAGATGCAACAAGCAAGGTCACTGAAAGAGCAGGTGGATGCCGCAAAATAAAAAGAGGCACTTCTCAAAGTGCGTTTCCAGCCATGGATTGACGAGGCCTTCACCATTACGGAAGATATCGAGGGAAAGCTTGCACAGATGCAGGGGCTCTACGCGCTAAGGCAGGGATTTGATCCTCACAAAGAAGCATCGGAAGAGCGCATGTAGTAGGTCCAGCAAACCGCAGAACAGTGCGTTGCAGACCTTCGAGCAGTATGGGACCAGTTGGAGGGACTCCACGCCAAGATTGCCACGCCAACTGAGTGACTCGAGGACGAGTCACGAAGATTATGTTGGGGGCCTGTTGGGCATGGAATCTCCCCACAACATGTTTTGGGGCTCAAAGCCTAAGTTTTGGTCAAATGTATTGTAAAACTCCGCGAATTGCGGGCGCGAAGCGCGAAGTATAGGTTGAGTCATAGGGTTGTCTGCCCTAATTTTTGTAATGTAATGTAATGTCATGTTGGCCTACCCATGGTCCACAGACCATGGGATTATATAAATAGAGCGTGGCTCTAAGTTGTAAAGATAGCGAATGAGCGGTGGAGCGGAGAAGAGATAGAGCATAAAGGAAGAGTCTAAGTGTATTGGGTCCTAGTAGTAGGAAGAGGCTCTGTCGCTGAGTGCGCAGAGGCCTAGTAGAGTCCGCCGCTGAGTGCGTGGACCCCTGCAAATGAGTGCGTAGGGCGGTGTCAAGTCTGTAACCTTGAATGAAGAATAATAAAGAGAAGTTGATTCCAAATTCTGTGCATCTACTTGTGTATTGCATTCTATTCATTTATACTGCTTTTTTTATCGCGTGTACTTATATGATTGCTGGATATACTGTTAATTAACACTAGTCTTACACAGATAAGTAATCAGATAATAATAGGTTAAATAGTGAGGAACTTGGGTATAATACGGATCACACCCCGATTAGGGTTGCGCGAAGGAAACATCACAGGTTGCGAGGGACTAATAGATACGCGTAGCGACGTGTGCTCAAGGTCAAACTGCGGACCGCCAGAAGCTCATCAGACATCCCCAGGGTGTGGAAACCTAGTTCTAGCACCCTCCCATACTACTTCAGGTGAGACCTCAATCCGCACTCCATTTTTATATACCTAGGGGGGGTAATATGGGGTACCGAGGGAGGTACCCAAGGTAATAATGTAATAATGGGATGGGCCATAGTAATAAATAAGGTGGTTAACCCATTCATGTAAGGGACCACAAGTAGTTAATAATAATGTAAGGGGCCCATGGTATTAGTTGATGGTATGAGGAAACCATGGTAATGATGCATGGTATTGTATGTATGAGGCCTATATAGAGGCTAGAGATCCACATGGAGAGAGAGGAAGAGAAGTATTCTTGTATGAACAAGCATATGGCTT